>JAQPPZ010000079.1:0-145503 GCA_028583015.1 Wollemia nobilis | reverse complement strand
CAAAATGATTGACCTTCCTCCAAAGCATATGTTAGAATACTGTGGAAATGCTTGACGAAGATGTGAATCTATTTGTTCCAATAAGTGGACTTAAAGGTTAGTAATAACATCGATAAAATCACCCATCAACAATTTATTGATGATACAACCCTTTTTGGAAGGGCAAGGATAAATAAGGCCAGAGATTTGAATAAATTTTTAAAAGAGTACAAAAGAGCTTCAGGGCAAAAAGTTAAAAGGACTAAATCCAAAATTTACTTCCTTAACACTCCTACTAATATCAAAGCAATAATTTATAGGTTGCTTCAAATGGAGGAGGTAAATTTACCAACAAATTATGTAGGAATACCTTTATCTAAGGGGAGAATGAGGATAGATTTATGGAATCCAGTTATTAGTAAAGTTTAAAAAAAACTTCTAGTTTGGAAAGGTAGATGGTTATTGTTAGTAGGAAGAGTGCGGTTAATTATGTCAGTATTACAAGCCATTCCAACATATTTTATGTCTTTGTATTCTATGCCAAAATCAATTGAAAATAGTTTAATCTATATTATACGACCCTTTTTATGGTTAGGTTTACATGATAACAGAAAATTTTCTTTGATGAAATGGAGTAAGTTGTGTGATGATAAAACTAGGGGAGGTCTTGGTTTAAGAGTTCTTGCAGAAGAAAACTTAGCTCTTAGGGAAAATGTAATCTTGAGATTATACTAAGAGAGTCAAACACAATGAGCAAGAATTCTTCTAAGTATGTTGATCCCAATGACCCAAGTTTAATATTTACTGCATTCTCTCTACCAAATGGTTCTGCTCTTTGGAATGGTTTACAAAAATCTATTAATCTTATGATTAAAGGTTTAATATGGGTGGTGGGAACTGGAGAAAAACATTCTATTTAGATGAATACTTGGTGTGACAAAAAAACCACTCAATTTAGATCCAATTTTGAAACCCTGGATGAGATTACTTCAAGACAAATATGGTGATAGGATTTCAAACACTTTGTACAAGGATCGAGAAGGAAGATACAAATGGAAAGAAGATTTTTTTACAAGTATACAAGACATTGATGCTAGGAGGCAATTGAGTAGAAATATAACAACTGTGATTATTTCGAGGGGAGCCAAGGATAAATTGATTTGGTAGTTGAATAACTCAGAAGAATACACAACAAGAAGTGGATATAATGTACAACACCAACAAAATAATAATATCACTAGAATATGGAGAGATATTTAGGATAGTCCAAGCATTCCTAAAGTCAAAATGTTTGTTTGGCTAGTAGGTCATAGAAGAATTTTATCCTGGGATAACCTTATGAAAAGGGGTTTTCATGGCCCCTCTCAATGTGTTTTTTTGTAAAAAGGAGGAGAGTATAGACCATCTCTTGGGGCATTGCTCAATAGTCTGGAATATATGGTAATGGATTCTTAATATGTTTATAAAATGTATGGTGATGAATAACATAATTGAATATTGGTTAAAGCAATGGCAGAGCAATTATAAAAGTGAGGCTTTACAGACAATATGAGATATATCAATGCAATAGACAATACTCTAGGAGAATTCCTTGAGATTTCAGATACGACAAAAGATGGATTCTTGGCTATTTATGCTCAAACATTGGTCATGATTGATATAAGTAAAATTTTACCAAAATCAATCATTCTTAAGTATAGGGATAAGTTGTGGACCCAAACTATATATTATGAAAACATATCTTTTATATGTATAAGACGTCATGAGGTGGGGCATACTGAGAGATCATGCCCTAAGAAGAGCCAACATAATCATATGTAGAAAATTGCAAGAGAAACTTACAAATGGTTATGGATGAAGATGGTTTTCAACTTCCAAAAAATAGATCTAAAAAATAAAAGAAAATAAATAATGGAGACCAATAAGAAAGGATATTGGAAGAAATACCAACTCTTTTGAGGCTTTAGCCTATGAAGAAAAAGTATATTAAAACCTAGAGGACACAATACAACAATTTCAACATATTAATAAGGAATCGTCTATTTAGTATGAACCTAATTTAAGGAAGAACATTCTTGATGAACCTAAGGAATGTGTCTCATTAGATTTTGAAGACTCTCTTGAAGTACCATGCACCATTCAAGAGACAAAAACTAGTAAAGAAAGTGTAGTTTTAGAAGTTAATTTTTTTACCATTAATAAGGAAATACTAGAAAATGAACATAATAAGTAAAAAGATTCTATAATAGAGCTAGAATAGGATAAATATTATGAAAAATAAAATTATGAAAGAATATTGAAGAATAGAATAATAAGACCTATTCTTGATATAGGCAAGAAAAAAAGAGGAAAATCCTCAAATTATCAAGCAAGATCATGGGAAGCAAGAGCAAACATAGAGAAAGGAACACAAACTAAGTTGGTTGAACTTCTCTTTACCAAAAAACACAATAATACTGGTAATACACATGTGAGGCCAAAAGCCCCTGATGAGACATGATTATCATCTCATGGAATATAAGGGTTGTTAATGCCCCATCAAAGCAGAGGTGTATTAGGGACCTATGTTTAAGTAATAAACCTAATATTATTTGTATCCAATAAACTAAAATGACAAAAGAAGAAGTTTTAAAAACTATGAAAGTAGTATGGGCAAGATGTGAATGGGATGCTATGGATTATTAAGGAGCGACATGAGGAATTCTAACTTGTTGAAATCCTTTTAGAACCTCTTGTGTAACCATTTATAAAACTAGATATTGGATAGTCTCTTTAGTCACTTGCTACTTTGCAGATATTTATTTCATCCTTATCAATGCCTATGGACCTACAACTCAGTCAGGTAGATTAGAAGTTTCGAATGGGATTGAAGCCTTTATGAGAAGTAAAGACCAAGAAACATGATTCATGATCATTGGAGATTTTAATGCCACAACCAAGCTAGATAAAAATTTTGGGGGAATTAGAAAATTAACCCAAATTATGAAATATTTCTCAGCTTTTATTTAAAATAATAATCTATGGGAAGTTGAGTTTGAAGAATACAACTATACTTAAACCAACAATAGGAGAGGCTAGAATCTAATAGCAAAAAAATTAGACAGATGCATTCTCTCCGATCATTGGCTAGATGAAAGAACTTGTGCTAAAATTAATACCTTAACAAGGATTGGTTCAGATCACTAGCCAATAAGAGTTAAAGTGGTGGTAAGTGAATTCAAAAAAGATCATATTTTAAATACGAGCAGATGTGGGAAGACCATCCTCAATTTACTAATATGATAGCTCAAACATGGAATTCTTTAAGTAATGGTGGGTTGTATGCTCTTCCAAATCAAGTTAAATCTATGACATCTAGATTAAAAGAATGGAACAAGAACACCTTCGAAAATATTTTTGGGAAGAAAGAAGTGTTAGAGTAATATTCCATCATTTGGGATAATTACCTATTTCCTACATTAGGTAGTTTTTATTTTACCACATGGTAAAAAGTAATTTCTTACTTTTTACCACATGTTTTTACTTTCTACCATGAAGATATTCACTGTTTAGAATATCTTATGGTAACTAGGTAGTCGTAGTCAACTTGACTACGTTAACTCCCTAGTTGGTTAGTGGTTAGCGCTTATTATATTAAGTGTGTTGGTTAGCTACATTAGTGGTAGATATTACGTGATATCTCCTAATGTTTAGCATATTGTATTATTTAAACACTTGCTTGATTTAATTCTAAGGTTAATTCACACTTACCTTTTATCATTGGTATCAGAGCGGGAGGCTCGGTTCCACCATAGGTGGATAGGTCGAGCAATAACCTGGGTGAGGGAGCGTCATATCACATTTGAGATGGACAAGAAGGTGGCTTTGCCCCTTTTCGAGGCCAAGCTCCAAGGTGGGACTTTGGTAGTAGTGACTCTGATGCGGACAACAAGGAGGCTTTGCCCCTTTTTGAGGTCGAACTAGGCGTCCCCGATGGGACAACAATCGATAACCCGTGTGAGGGCAGGTGCACCCTCACACATCGATAGTCCTCGATCACACGGGACACGAGAGGGCTTGCCACCCGATCGAGGAGCTGACGTAAGCCAACCCCCATGGCCCGGAGGAGGGCTTGGCCCTCGAGCACAAGGAGCCGATGCTGGTCAGCCCCCGCACAATGGGAGCTGACGTCGGCCCTCGTGGGATCGGTCGACAACCGACCAATGGACAACTAGGAGGGCAGGCGTGCCCTCCCAAGCGGGCCACGTGAGGGCACGATAGCCTGGTCCCTTACAGAAGGGACAGACAAGCCCGACAGGACCTGACACCTCCAAACACACCTAATGCGATGCACAAACTCCTAGATGCTGATGTGGTAGACTGGCCATGTGACTAGACTGGACATAGAAATCGATGCAACACCACATGGATCGACTAGATAGGACAGACGCTGACATGGCAGACTGCCAACCTAGACAAGTGGCAACAAGCCACAGGACGCTGACTAGACCGGATACAAGGTGACACATGGTGGACTAGCCATGTGGCACCCAACGTAGACAGGCCATGTGGTGGACACATAGCGGATAGCCACGTGTGCCACCAGATATGTGGACCCCTCCAACCGCGCCACATGGGCGACAGCAAAAGGGGTTCGACCGGATCCTGATTGCCCAAAGGTAATCATTTATGAAGGGGGGCGAAAGCCTTTTTATTCCCTTCAAAATGTAGCTCACGCTGCATGTGGGATAATTCCCACAAAGGTTTTTTTAAACCTTATAAGGGAAGCCACGATTTCAAGAATCGCAGGCCTCCCTTATTTAACCGTCGGGTGCCCTAGCCCGACTGGTGGCTAGGGCCCGCGGTAAGGCTCCCGACGGGAGGTCGGGAGTTTGACTCCCGTCGGGTAGCCTAAAACATTTTTTTACTCTAAAAAAAAATGAAAAAAAAAACAAAGCGCACATGGAGCGCTTATACGAAAGGGCCAAGGTAAAGTATTTTTTTTAATTTGTTTTAATTAATTTAAATTTTTTATATATATATATTTTAATGGTTTAAATAATAATCATGTTTTATAAAGTCTTTTTTTTTAAATTAGATTTTATTATTAAAACATCATTATATTTTTATTATTAAATTAAACTATACGATTAATTTTTTTTCTTAATTTTTCAAATTAAAAAAAAAGGATTATTTTTTGCAACATGAACAAAATACTGCTTTTGTTTTCTCCTTCAAAAGGGGATATAAGACATTCAATAGCACACATTTTCTTGCAAATTTGAAGCCTACAACTCTTCTCAACCTTGTTAAATTTGCACACTTGAAGGAGGATAAACTCAAAAATAACTTTAATTCTTTCTTGCAAATTTGGAAAACAAGGAATCTGAAAATTTTGTGAATTTCAAAGACAAAGTGTGCATTTGTTTTCTCCAAGGGGGGATATAAGACATAAAATTGCACATTCTTTTTGCAAAATTGAGAAGAATTTGAAGCCTTGGGCCCATAAAAACTAAGTCGTGTGTCGACTAGTTCTGGAAGCCTTTCAAACGCGGGTCGTGTGTCGACTTGTCTTGGAAGGAGTGCTTGATTTGTTAGTTTTGCACAATAAAGGGGGGAAGACAACATTGTACTTATTTTGCAAAATTGTAAGACAAGGAGGAGACATAACATATCAATTTTTTGCACAACACACATTCATATTTTGTTGCAAAAATTAAAAGGTGCATTTTCGATTTTACTCGACACCTTCATTGGCAAATTAGGTGCATTTTCGGTTGCATCCGACACCTAGGTGATAAGAATTTTGTGGGCATTCTTGTTTGATTATTGCATTATTTCTTTTGCAATTATAAGTCATAGAATCAAGAACACTCCTACCCCAAAATTTCACTAATAATTTGTGTAAATCCTTGCACAGATTTAAAGCCAATATTCACTTGATATTCTCTCCTACAAAACAAAAACCCCTAATTCACTCTATTTGTTTGGCTTAATTTCCTCAAACTGATTATCCCTCTTCAAGAGGATTTTCAGGCAGGTGCCATTAAATATCTGTTTGAGTGAATTATCTTTTGGTACTCTTTTAAGGGTATATCAAAATAAAGAACAAGTTTTTTGAAAATAAGGAACCTTAAAAGTTGCAATCCTTTACACTAAGGGGGGATAATTCCTTTCTTCCTTCAAAACACAGATTTTTTGACAAGAGGAAAATAAAACTTGTAAAGGCAATCATAAAAGCAGAAGTCATCAAAATTATACCTTTTCTTTTAGACTTCATAATAGCAACCATGCTTGAAGTACTTGCAATAAGGAAGGATGATTTGGTGAACTTTTTTTGATAAAATTGCCTAGAAAGCATAGTTTTGCACAAATTGTAAAAATGACAACCAAGACACCATTCAGTGTTGGTTTCAAAACAAGCAAAACTAAAATGGCAAAGGCACATCACAGAAGCCATGTTTCTAGTGAAGTGTCTCATTCTGATTCTGATTCTGGTTCAAAGAGAGCACACAGAGTGCTCATGGCTAAGACAGTATTGTAGAGGGAAAACACATTTGTCACCTTGGGCAACCACCATTTTCTCTCTCTTTTTTAGGCTTCATAAATAGCATAAGTTTTTGTTTGAAGTACTTGCAATAAGGGGTGATTGTACCTCTTTTAGGCTTCATAAAATAGCAAACTCTCAATGTTTGAAGTACTTGTAACAAAAGGAGGGAATTTTCTGGTGTAAAATTGCCTAGGAGGCAATATTTGTAAAATCCTTCACAAAGCTTCTTGAGTTGCACATCTTTTGCAATTAAGGGGGGAAATACATTTCTTTTCTTCACAATTTTTTGTAAAAAAGGAAGGAGACTTATAAGGGTGCATTTTCGACAGCGACCGACACCTTAGCTACCTTATCTTTTGCAAACTCATATTGTAACCGAATGAACCTCGTATGAAGTGATCTACTCTACTACACCTAGCGATTGCAGTGGCTGGTTACCCATGCAATTCGATTGGATGACAAGATTACAATAAGGACATTCGTTGATGTGAAGACAAAGTGAGGAATGACCCACTTTTTGCTTAGGAGCAGCCAGGACACTGTGATAGAGCAAGAACCAACAGATCAACATCTTTTTCACTGTATTGGGACAGTTATATACTTTACCCAGATATTGTTGTATAGGAGGATGTATATGCATTACCCAAATAATGTAATAAGGGGGGATGTTAGAGTAATATTCCATCATTTGGGATAATTACCTATTTCCTACATTAGGTAGTTTTTATTTTACCACATGGTAAAAAGTAATTTCTTACTTTTTACCACATGTTTTTACTTTCTACCATGAAGATATTCACTGTTTAGAATATCTTATGGTAACTAGGTAGTCGTAGTCAACTTGACTATGTTAACTCCCTAGTTGGTTAGTGGTTAGCGCTTATTATGTTAAGCGTGTTGGTTAGCTACATTAGTGGCAGATATTATGTGATATCTCCTAATGTTTAGCATATTGTATTATTTAAACACTTGCTTGATTTAATTCTAAGGTTAATTCGCACTTACCTTTTATCAAGAAGAACTAAAAGATAAACTCTCAAAATTCCAAAAAGGTGATCATAATAATCCAATCTTGGAGGAAAGGGAGTTTCTTAGTGAGTATCATAATATTTTAAGGAAGAAAAATTCTGGAGATTAAAATCAAGACAAACTTGGTTAAAATAAGGGGATAAAAATACAAAGTTTTTCATAGGATGGCTATAGTACATATATCAACTTCCAAAATTAGTAGAATTAAATCAATAGAAGGGGTTTGGATTGAAGATCAGAGTGAAATTAGAAAAGATGCAAAGTCTTTTTATCATAATATTCTTGGTTCAGAGGAGACCGAAGTTCTTAATGATAAACTTCTTCAAGATGTTCCTTTAGTTATAATGAATGAAGACAATAGAAAACTAGTGGAGCCTATTACTCTAGAAGAAGTTCATTTAGCTCTTTTCTCTTTTAATAAGGATAAATCCCCAAGTCTAGATGGGATCTCTATAGCTTTTTATCAATATAATTGAGATATGGTGAAGGATTCTTTATTGGTGGTAGTGGAACAATCTAGGGTAAAACAATACATACCTTATAAAATAAATGCAATATATCTTACCCTAATTCAAAAAAGAAGGATGCTTAATTGTTTGATTTTTTTAGACCCTTAAGCCTATGTAATATGACATATAAGATTATTTCCAAAGTGATGGCAAATAGATCAAAACCATTGTTAGATAAAATTATTTCAGAAGAGTAAGGAGGATTTGTGAAAGAGAGATAAATTTTGGATGGGATCATAGTAGCCCATGAAGTTATACATTCAATAGCTTCAAGAAAAGAGAAAGTAATGATCTTAAAACTTGATATGAGTAAAGCCTATGATAGGGTTAAATGGGACTTTCTTTTTGCAGTTTTAGAAAAGTTTGGTTTCAAAAAGAAATGGGTTAGATGGATTAAAACTTGTGTCTCTTTAGTTTCTTATTCAGTGTTGGTCGATGGGTTTGTGATAAAATATTTTAAAGCTAAGAGAGATCTTAGACAAGGAGATCCTCTATCTCCTTATTTTTTCATTATTATGGCAGAGGTTTTGAGTAGGAACTTTAAGAAGGCTTACAAATATGTGCTTATAAGTGGACTTAAGGTTAGTAATAACATCGATAAAATCACCCATCAAAAATTTATAGATGATACAACCCTTTTTGGAAGGGCAAGGATAAATAAGGCCAGAGCTTTGAATAAATTTTTAAAAGAGTACAAAAGAGCTTCAGGGCAAAAATTTAATAGGACTAAATCCAAAATTTACTTCCTTAACACTCCTACTAATATCAAAGCAATAATTTACAGGTTGCTTCAAATGGAGGAGGTAAATTTACCAACAACTTATCTAGGGATACCTTTATCTAAGGGGAGAATGAGGATAGATTTATGGAATCCAGTTATTAGTAAAGTTAAAAAAAAACTTCTAGCTTGGAAAGGTAGATGGTTATTGTTAGCAGGAAGAGTGCAGTTAATTATGTCAGTCTTACAAGCCATTCCAACATATTTTACATCTTTGCATTCTATGCCAAAATCTATTGAAAATAGTTTAATCTATACTATACGACCTTTTTATGGTTAGGTTTACATGATAACATGAAATTTTCTTTGGTGAAATGGAGCAAGTTGTGTGATGATAAAACTAGGGGAGGTCTTGGTTTAAGAGTTCTTGCAGATGAAAACTTAGCTCTTAGGGAAAATGTAATCTAGATATTATACTAAGAGATTCAAATACAATGAGCAAGAATTCTTCTAAGTAAGTATGTTGATCCCAATGACCCAAGTTTAATATTTACTGTATTCTCTCTACCAAATGGTTCTGCTCTTTGGAATGGTTTACAAAAATCTATTAATATTATGATTAAAGGTTTAATATGGGTGGTGGGAACTGGAGAAAAAAATTTCTATTTGGATGAATACTTGGTGTGATAAAAAACCACTCAATTTAGATCTAATTTTGAAACCCTTGATGAGATTACTTCAAGATAAATATGGTGATAGGATTTCAAACACTTTGTACAAGGATCGAGAAGGAAGATACAAATGGAAAGAAGATTTTTTTACAAGTATACAAGACATTGATGCTAGGAGGCAATTGAGTAGAAAGATAACAACTATGATTATTTCGAGGGGAGCCAAGGATAAATTGATTTGGTAGTTGAATAGCTCAAAATAATACACAACAAGAAGTGGATATAATGTACAACACCAACAAAATAATAATATCACTAGAATATGGAGAGATATTTGGGATAGTCCAAGCATTCCTAAAGTCAAAATGTTTGTTTGGCTAGTAGGTCATAGAAGAATTTTATCCTGGGATAACCTTATGAAAAGGGGTTTTCATGGCCCCTCTCAATGTGTTTTTTGTAAAAAGGAGGAGAGTATAGACCATCTCTTGGAACATTGCTCAATAGTCTGGAATATATGGTAATGGATTCTTAATATGTTTAGAAAATGTATGGTGATGAATAACATAATTGAATATTGGTTAAAAAGTGAGGCTTTACAGATAATATGAGATATATCAATGCAATAGACAACACTCTAGGAGAATTCCTTGAGATTTCAAATACGACAAAATATGGATTCTTGGCTATTTATGCTCAAACATTGGTCATGATTGATATAAGTAAAGTTTTACCAAAATCAATAATTCTTAAGTATAGGGATAAGATGTGGACCCAAACTATAGATTATGAAAACATATATTTTAGATGTAGAAGATGTCATGAGGTGGGGCATATTGAGATATCATGCCCTAAGAAGAGCCAACATAATAATATGTAGAAAATTGCAAGAGAAACTTACAAATGGTTATGGATGAAGATGGTTTTCAACTTCCAAAAAATAGATCTAAAAAATAAAAGAAAATAAATAATGGAGACCAATAAGAAAGGATATTGGAAGAAATACCAACTCTTTTGAGGCTTTAGCCTATGAAGAAAAAGTATATTAAAACTTAGAGGACACAATACAACAATTTCAACATATTAATAAGGAACCGTCTATTTAGTATGATCCTAATTTAAGGAAGAACATTCTTGATGAACCTAAGGAATGTCTCTCATTAGATTTTGAAGACTCTCTTGAAGTACCATGCACCATTCAAGAGACAAAAACTAGTAAAGAAAGTGTAGTTTTAGAAGTTAATTTTTTTACCATTAATAAGGAAATACTAGAAAATGAACATAATAAGTAAAAAGATTCTATAATAGAGCTAGAATAGGATAAATATTATGAAAAATAAAATTATGAAAGAATATTGAAGAATAGAATAATAAGACCTATTCTTGATATAGGCAAGAAAAAAAGAGGAAAATCCTCAAATTATCAAGCAAGATCGAGGGAAGCAAGAGCAAACATAGAGAAAGGAACACAAACTAAGTTGGTTGAACTTCTCTTTACCAAAAAACACAATAATATTGGTAATACACATGCGAGGCCAAAAGCCCCTGATGAGACATGATTATCATCTCATGGAATATAAGGTTTGCTAATGCCCCATCAAAGCAGAGGTGTATTAGGGACCTATGTTTAAGTAATAAACCTAATATTATTTGTATCCAATAAACTAAAATGACAAAAGAAGAAGTTTCAAAAACTATGAAAGTAGTATGGGCAAGATGTGAATGGGATGCTATGGATTCTTAAGGAGCGACATGAGGAATTCTAACTTGTTGAAATCCTTTTAGAACCTCTTGTGTAACCATTTATAAAACTAGATATTGGATAGTCTCTTTAGTCACTTGCTACTTTGCAGATATTTATTTCATCCTTATCAATACCTATGGACCTACAACTCAGTCAGGTAGATTAGAAGTTTCGAATGGGATTGAAGCCTTTATGAGAAGTAAAGACCAAGAAACATGATTCATGATCATTGGAGATTTTAATGCCACAACCAAGCTAGATAAAAATTTTGGGGGAATTAGAAAATTAACCCAAATTATGAAATATTTCTCGACTTTTATTTAAAATAATAATCTATGGGAAGTTGAGTTTGAAGAATACAACTATACTTAAACCAACAATAGGAGAGGCTAGAATCTAATAGCAAAAAAATTAGACAGATGCATTCTCTCCGATCATTGGCTAGATGAAAGAACTTGTGCTAAAATTAATACCTTAACAAGGATTGGTTCAGATCACTAGCCAATAAGAGTTAAAGTGGTGGTAAGTGAATTAAAAAAATATCATATTTTAAATACGAGCAGATGTGGGAAGACCATCCTCAATTTACTAATATGATAGCTCAAACATGGAATTCTTTAAGTAATGGTGGGTTGTATGCTCTTCCAAATCAAGTTAAATCTATGACATCTAGATTAAAATAATGGAACAAGAACACCTTCGGAAATATTTTTGGGAAGAAAGAAGAACTAAAAGATAAACTCTCAAAATTCCAAAAAGGTGATCATAATAATCCAATCTTGGAGGAAAGGGAGTTTCTTAGTGAGTATCATAATATTTTAAGGAAGAAAAATTTTGGAGATTAAAATCAAGACAAACTTGGTTAAAATAAGGGGATAAAAATACAAAGTTTTTCATAGGATGGCTATAGTACATATATCGACTTCCAAAATTAGTAGAATTAAATCAATAGAAGGGGTTTGGATTGAAGATCAGAGTGAAATTAGAAAAGATGCAAAGTCTTTTTATCATAATATTCTTGGTTCTGAGGAGACCGAAGTTCTTAATGATAAACTTCTTCAAGATGTTCCTTTAGTTATAATGAATGAAGACAATAGAAAACTAGTGGAGCCTATTACTCTAGAAGAAGTTCATTTAGCTCTTTTCTCTTTTAATAAGGATAAATCCCCAAGTCTAGATGGGATCTCTATAGCCTTTTATCAATATAATTGAGATATAGTGAAGGATTCTTTATTGGTGGTAGTGGAACAATCTAGGGTAAAACAATACATACCTTATAAAATAAATGCAATATATCTTACCCTAATTCAAAAAAGAAGGATGCTTAATTGTTTGATTTTTTAGACCCTTAAGCCTATGTAATATGACATATAAGATTATTTCCAAAGTGATGGCAAATAGATCAAAACCATTGTTAGATAAAATCATTTCAGAAGAGTAAGGAGGATTTGTGAAAGAGAGATAAATTTTGAATGGGATCATAGTAGCCCATGAAATTATACATTCAGTAGCTTCAAGAAAAGAGAAATTAATGATCTTAAAACTTGATATGAGTAAAGCCTATGATAGGGTTAAATGGGACTTTCTTTTTGCAGTTTTAGAAAAGTTTAGTTTCAAAAAGAAATGGGTTAGATGGATTAAAACTTGTCTCTTTAGTTTCTTATTCAGTGTTGGTCGATGGGTTTGTGACAAAATATTTTAAAGCTAAGAGAGATCTTAGACAATGAGATCCTCTATCTCCTTATTTTTTCATTATTATGGCAGAGGTTTTGAGTAGGAACTTTAAGAAGGCTTACAAAGATGTGCTTATAAGTGGACTTAAGGTTAGTAATAACATCGATAAAATCACCCATCAAAAATTTATAGATGATACAACCCTTTTTGGAAGGGCAAGGATAAATAAGGCCAGAGCTTTGAATAAATTTTTAAAAGAGTACAAAAGAGCTTCAGGGCAAAAAGTTAATAGGACTAAATCCAAAATTTACTTCCTTAACACTCCTACTAATATCAAAGCAATAATTTACAGGTTGCTTCAAATGGAGGAGGTAAATTTACCAACAAATTATGTAGGAATGCCTTTATCTAAGGGGAAAATGAGGATAGATTTATGGAATCCAGTTATTAGTAAAGTTAAAAAAAAACTTCTAGTTTGGAAAGGTAGATGGTTATTGTTAGCAGGAAGAGTGCGGTTAATTATGTCAGTATTACAAGCCATTCCAACATATTTTATATCTTTGTATTCTATGCCAAAATCAGTTGAAAATAGTTTAATCTATATTATACGACCCTTTTTATGGTTAGGTTTACATGATAACAGGAAATTTTCTTTGGTGAAATGGAGCAAGTTGTGTGATGATAAAACTAGGGGAGGTCTTGGTTTAAGAGTTCTTGCAGAAGGAAACTTAGCTCTTAGGGAAAATGTAATATTGAGATTATACTAAGAGAGTCAAATACAATGAGCAAGAATTCTTCTAAGTAAGTATGTTGATCCCAGTGACCCAAGTTTAATATTTACTGTATTCTCTCTACCAAATGGTTCTGCTCTTTGGAATGGTTTACAAAAATCTATTAATCTTATGATTAAAGGTTTAAGATGGGTGGTGGGAACTGGAGAAAAAATTTCTATTTGGATGAATACTTGGTGTGATAAAAAACCACTCAATTTAGATCTAATTTTGAAACCCTTGATGAGATTACTTCAAGATAAATATGGTGATAGGATTTCAAACACTTTGTACAAGGATCGAGAAGGAAGATACAAATGGAAAGAAGATTTTTTTACAAGTATACAAGACATTGATGCTAGGAGGCAATTGAGTAGAAAGATAACAACTATGATTATTTCGAGGGGAGCCAAGGATAAATTGGTTTGGTAGTTGAATAGCTCAAAAGAATACACAACAAGAAGTGGATATAATGTACAACACCAACAAAATAATAATGTCACTAGAATATGGAGAGATATTTGGGATAGTCCAAGCATTCCTAAAGTCAAAATGTTTGTTTGGCTAGTAGGTCATAGAAGAATTTTATCCTGGGATAACCTTATGAAAAGGGGTTTTCATGGCCCCTCTCAATGTGTTTTTTTGTAAAAAGGAGGAGAGTATAGACCATCTCTTGGGACATTGCTCAATAGTCTGGAATATATGGTAATGGATTCTTAATATGTTTAGAAAATGTATGGTGATGAATAACATAATTGAAGATTGGTTAAAGCAATGGCAGAACACTTATAAAAGTGAGGCTTTACAGACAATATGGGATAATATCAAAAGATACAATACTTTGGACTAAATGGCTAGAAAGGAATAGAAGAATATTTAAAGGAAAGGAAAACAGTTTAGAGGTAATGAAAAAGAAGATATGTTTAGCCATAGAGGAGTCTAAACCAACCCTATCAACTCACCCAGTCCCTACTTTGGAAGTAGAGAGCCTTGATAGATGGAGTCAAGTCATTAAATGGAATTATGATGTTGGGTACAAGAGAATAAAAAAAAGGCAAAGAATATAAGGTGGGAACCACTAGATGTGGAGTGGGTTAAATTGAATTTTGATGGAGCATCTAAAGGAAATCCAGGACCAGGAGGAGGAGGAATAATTAGAAATTATAGAGGAGAGGATTTATCTCATTATGCTTTCAATAGTGGATATAAGACAAATAATGAAGTTGAAGCTTGGGAAGCTTTAGAAGGGTTAAAAATATATAAATAAATGAAATGGAATAGAGTATGGATGGAAGGTGATTCTCTCATAGTAATAAATGTAATTTTGAGGAAAGCAAAGGCTCCATGGAACATACAAGAGATAATTATGGAAATTCAAGATCTTGCTAAAGAGTTTGAAGAAATCAAGTTTACACATATATTAAAGGAAAGGAAACAAATGTGCAGATAAACTAGCCAATAGAGGGGTTTTGATTGAGGATCGTGAAGTTAAATTCTCCTTTCCATGGTTAGAGGAAGTAGAAAGTTTAGTTGAAACTGACAATAAAATGTTGATTGCTTGAATCAATTAATGATTAAGATTTACTTTAATGTTTTCCATTGGTAATATCTGCTTTATTTTGTAACAATAATGTGTTTTCATTTAGACTTAATTTTTATAATTTTTATGGTTGCACTTGTGTTTCACGAAGGAAACTAGCAATCTAGATTTGTTAAAGCGAACTATGATAGTGTGGTGTTTTGGAAATATTACTCTACTAAGATGAAAGACATAAATAGTAGAGGTAAATTTTTGGCATTGTGAAGGTTACTATAGGAAAATGTCAAAAAAGATGCTATATTTGGATTAATACAGAAAATTGAATAGATTCAAAAAATGAAAATCAAGAATTCAAACATTTTATGTAAAATGATGTAGGTTTCTAGTTATAGCATCTCAATTGAGATGAGAAGTGTATCTATTTATAAACTCTCAAGCTCTAAAGAAGAGAGATGTAATTTGTCAAGGTTAGGGGACCCGAGTACAACCCCTTATTATCCAGCCAAAAAAATTCTATTTGATATTAAAAAAATCAAATTAATAAATTTTTTATGGTATAAACATTGTCCACTATAACAAGGCATAACTTTTGATAAAGTTTATTTTTTATTTTTATAAATAATTATAAAGAAAAATGAAGACGTTTTAACACTTTGAAAATTATTTATATCATCTATTTTTATCTTTCTTCTTAAAAGATACTTCTTAACATGTTTTAACACTTTGAGAATTATTTATATAAAAATTCTTATATATGTTTTTATCTTTCTTCTTAATTATTTTGAAAAAGATACTTCCTTTTTATTTCAAATGATTAAAAACATTTTTTAACTAATTTTTTTAATTGGGTAAACCTTTCAAAACTCTCTTACCAATCAAAAAAATTTTTTATCAAATACTCTAAACACTACTCTTCTTTAAATAATACTCCTCCAAATTATCTTAGGTCTCATGAAAAAAAATCTATAGGAACCTTCCATACCGAGCCCACTACAGCAAGGCAACGCACTCATCACGGAGGAAGATTAGAGGGACCGTAATATGTAATGAAGACAAGCTATATATTTCTCACTTTTAGAAAATAAAAGCGACTTTTGATAAAACGGCGAGACTAGTTTGTCCAAAGACAATGCCTATACCTACTAGCCTTTCTTTCCCAACCATTTTTGTATAATTTCGTTACGTGGACGATCTCACATTCTATCTACATGGTAGCGCACATCAAATGCGGAGTGCACCGAGAAAAGAAGAATTCACTCGCGAGGTTGAAAAGACTTCACTAGGGCGCCTAACCTACCAAATTCTCGCCATTAATGCCCTCCGAGATCCGTCGCCATCCTGCCAGATGTGTTTAAATCGTTCATCTCCGCAGGTGAATCCCATTGTGGGTGGCCGTTGTTTCCCCTCAGTTCAGATATTCAGTTATGATATGGAATCCCATGCACCGTACGCAATGTATTTCAAGCTCAACGGTTGTTTCGGCCGGCTGCTTTTTCTACGACCACCGTTTTTTTGTCCTCGCCGCCCCTCAATCAACGGTTGTTTCTTGTCCCGCTCCCGCTCCCGCCGCCCCTCAATCAACGGTTGTTTCTTCACCATCGATCGCTCCACCCGAGGCTTCTTCTTCACTCCACCGGAGGCTTCACCGTTTCTATTTTTTATGCTCTACTCCACAACGGGAAACAGGTTATGGTGTTCGATTCCGAGGTCGAGGTAATTGAAAGCGAGGCGTTTGAAGGCCGGAAAGCCAAAGGTGGAGAGTAGGATGTGCAGGTGGAGACCAGAGGCCGTCGGTGAAGTTGAGGAGGCCGAAAAGCGTGACGCTGGTGTCATCGCCGTCGACCGGTACGGCCTTTTTCCGACGGCAGAAGCCGCGAGAGGCGCTCTGTCAGATCGAGCGAGCAGTCACGATTATCGATCTTTTGGTGGTTTGGATGAGAAGCGCCCGGAGCTCGGAATTGTCGGTGACCTTTGTCGGTTCCAGGTCGTAGTGGAGGTAGTTGGCTATGGCGGTGATCAGGCTCGATTTCCCGGTGCCCGGCGGACCGTGGAAGAGGTAACCGCGCTTCCACGCGCGGCCGACACGGCGGTAGAAGTCCTTACCCACGGTGAAGGCGTCCAGGTCAGACCGGATCGCGTCCATCACCAGCGGGTCAAGCGCCAGCGTGGCGAAGGTGGCCGGGTGGCGGAAGGGCACGGCCGTCTAGCCGCGGGAGGCATGGCCGCTGTTGGTGTACAGCTTGCGGTCGCGGCTGTGGCCGTCGAATTCCTCGGCGCGGTCGCGCTTCTTCATCTGCAGGCGGAAGCTCCGCTTCTCCTCAAGCGTGTCGTGGGACGTTTCCACGTGGTGCGTCCACCGCATCCTGGACCCCTCGAAGGCGTCCGCCATCGTCTGGTTGGGCGCCGACGTGAAAGACAGCTGGCGCGAGTTCGTGGCGTGGGTGACGCTCACCCGCCTCGACTGGGCCGCCACATCAAGGCTGCTCAGGTACAGCTGGACGCTCCGGTAGAGCTCGTTCACGTCCACGCCGCAGTAACCGTCAATTTCGGGGATTTTGATGTACGAATTGGGGCTGTAGACATCTTTGAAGCAATCCCACCAGCCCTGCACCTGTGACGGAAGCGCGTTCTGGACGACCGTGAAGAGGCCTATGAATGACCAGATTTGTGATTAAGATCATCATTGTGAGTGGATTTTTTTAATACCCTTTCTATAACTGTCTTGTAATTAAATGTTTATGTAATTATTATTTTTATTTATTAATGTTTATAAAACAGTTAAAATGCTTATGTAATTATTATATTTATTTATTAATGTTTTTTTAATTTAGAGAAATTGGTAAATATTGTTTTTATAAACTTTATTTTGAAACAACTAATCAACAACTACCATACCATTTAAACCTATCTTCTTCTGAATAACCTTACCCTTTGTAAATAGGCTTTCTATTTTAAGCAAACACTCCTTCTAAATAACCTTACCCTCTAATTATTATATTTATTTATTAATGTTTTTTTAATATAGAGAAACTGGTAAATATTGTTTTTATAAACTTTATCTTGAAACAACTAATCAACAACTACCATACCATCTAAACCTATCTCCTTCTGAATAACTTTACCCTTCAACTTATCTCTTTGTAAATAGGCTCTCTTTTAAACAAAGACTCCTCCTAAATAAACTTACCCTCCAACTAAGGAGACACTATTTTTTAACATGATTCTCAAGATCACAACATGTATGTATATGATAGAATAATAGATCAATAGAAAGTCTAGAGCAGGTTTAAAAAAAGTGATTAGGTTTACCACGTTCGAAATAAAATAAAGAATAAACAACAGGACCTAGCATTACAAGGCAGGTAGGTAGGTGTGTCATCATGACATGAGACCACTGGAGTACATGTAAATTTATTTAATGGATGAATTTCTAAATGACACTGTCAACTGTGTCACATGCCCTTCATGATAAAAAAGCACGATTTCTGGAATTGGTATGTAAAGATCTATAGCTACTAGCTGTCTAGACTTTGGAATTTGACAGCTTCTCTACTTCCTTCTTAAGGGGGGGGGGATCAAAAAAAAAAAAATTTTTTTAAAATATTTTATAATATAGGGGGGGGGGGGGGACCATGTGAACTCTAAACAAACCTTAGTTTGTTGTGTATCTAACACATTTTAAATTTTAAATTTGATACATACTGGAATTCCAAGCAATTTTATATGTCATAATACATTAGGATATGCAAAACTCTTTCTTAGATTAAAAGGTTTTTGTATAGTGGTGAAAATATACAAAACTTCTAGTTAAACTATAAAATAATTTTCATGAAATAAAGGTTAATGATTCAAGTTTACAGGTAATGAAAAATTAAATAGTCATCAGTATTTAAAAGTTTTAATTATCAGAATAATTGGCGTATTTGCATCGATATTACTTAGAGATAAATTAAGAAAGCCTTTAACCCCTCTGCCTCCAATCTGATTATAAAACTTCAGATTAAACTGTTGTCTTTGTTAGTTTTTTGGTTTTTGGTTTCATGTCTAATTTTGTTGATAAATGCAATATGGTGGATTTTTTTCAATTATATATAAATAATTTTTCTTTTTTTAATATAACTATAATAATTATAATATATTATTTTAATTAAAAAGTTTTAATATATATTTTCGGAAACTGAGGGAAGTGCTTGGGCAAAATACCTGCCCTAAAACTCATTGTGAGGAGTACCTCAGGATTTTTTTTTTACTTTTATTTTTATTTATTTTTAATATTATTTAATTATTTATAGTGTATATAATAATAATATTTTATTATATTATAATATTTATTATTTTTTAAATTTTGTTATGTACTATTGATATGATTCCAATTGTATTATTTTATAATCAACAACCTTCCTCCTAACATCTTATTTATTTGTAATGATGACATATGTAGATGTTAATAGTTAGAACCTTATCAAGATAGTAAAACTCATATTCGAAAAGGTTGACTTGTGATTTTGGGAGTGGACAAAGAAACTTGACTTAGTAAAAACTCCAAGAACCTTAGACATCTTACTTTTGAAGAATCATAATTATTAGGATTTCCCACATGAAGAAGAGAATTAAAAGCTAATGAAAGGTTTCCCACATTTATGGTAAAGGGCATAAACCCGCGTATATTTCACAAACGACAAAAAAGTTTTCATTTTTTTAACATATATTTGAGTTCGAATCTCACTTAACCTCAACATAAAAGCATTGGTTGCTTCGTCTAATAATAATATTCTTGGATTCTTTATGATTGCCCTTGCTATTGCTATCCTTTGCTTTTGCCCTCCTGATAACTGCACTCCTCTATCTCCATTGTTTGTATTGTACCCGTCTTTCAAGCAGCTGTAGTTGCAGATTCCATTGTAACTAAATTAATTAAACTTTTTATAATTGAAGTGTAACTAAAAATGACCATTAATTTATGTATTATCTTACCTTATGAATTTATGAGCATTGGCAGCCTCTGCAGCCTCGATCATCTCTACCTCTACCTCTGTTGCATTCTCCTTTTCCATAACAAATGTTATCTCGAATGCTTCCTGTAAATAGGACAGGCTCTTGACTGACAAGGGCTATATGTTGCCTCGAACTCCTCAAGTTGAACACACGAATGTCCTTCCCATCAATTTTTATGGTGCCTTTTAGTGGGTCATAGAACCTCTCAATCAATCCAATTATTGTTGATTTTCCAGAGCCACTCTTCCCAACAAGTGCAATCGTTCTACCTTTTTTTATGTGGAGGCTAAAACCCTTAAAGATCATAATATCTGGACGAGCTGGATAAGCAAAGTCCACATTTTGTAAATCTATATTCCCTTCTATCATGTTCAATGTTTCACCCTTCTCATCATTGGAGTTAATGCGGCTTTCTCTGCCTAAAATATTGAACACAGATTTTACTGCATCAGATCCTTTAGCAATATCACTTGTCATACTCCCTGCCTCTGCTATCACTCGCCCGGTGCTCATCAAAATTATATAAATTTGGAAAAGAGCTCTAGAGGTAATATATCCTTTATGGACAAGTTGCCCTCCATACCAAAAACTTAGTGATGACATACATAAATGTGCACATTGTGCTGTTCCTAAAACTAATCCTGCAATCCAAGATTGCCTAGTATTCTCTCTTTGAGGGCCCTCTTGACTTTTGTTGAAGAGACTAAGTATCTTTTCCTGTAATGAGAAGGCTGTAATAGTCCTGTGATTACCTACAGCCTCTGATGCCATTTGGCTTCCTTGAGCTTGAGATCTAATGGTCTTTGCCGACATGATTTTAAGTATAGCCTGTCTACTGTAATAACATATTATTACGAGTGGTTGCGCTGCTAGCATTACAATTGCAAAACGCCAGGCTAAAATTAAGCTCAAAGTGAAAGCTAAACCCACAGCTGATGTGGTTTGAATAAGAAGGGATAGACGATCTCCCACTATAGATCTCACCTGAATAATAAATTTAAGACATAAAAAATTAGAATATATTTATATAATGCTTTAATAGAAAATAGTAAATGTAGAGATAGTGAAATTGGTGAGAAACATACCACATTAGCTTCTTTGTCAATCTTGGAGCAAATTGCTCCACTAGAATTCTCTTCTTGATCAAACCATCCAACTTCAAATGTAAGGATCTTGGATAACATCCTCGTCTTGGGTCCTTTTTCGAACAACATCAATGATGGAAATGGTTGATCCCCGTAACTAGCATTGAATATCTTTCTAGTAATTTTTTAAGTATATACAATTAAATCAAAGCTATATAGCATTGAATATCTTTCTAGAAATAGATTGAATGATTTTTTTCGAAATATATTAATGAAGCGACTCCCTGAATAATATCGGGCGTTTTTGGGTTGTCCCCTAACGGGTGGGGTTGGCCGTCATCACTAATGGAAAATACAAGCAGCAACACTACGTAGTTGGTTTATGTTTTTATGACCACCTAGTTAGGCATAGTTTTTTTATTTGTTTTTATAATAATGTAATATATTGTGTTTCACAGTTAATTTTTTTATGATTATTTGGTTATTATAGTTTTTTTCATTTATTTTTTATAATAATGCAACATCTTAATTAAATTTTTATGACCACATGTTAGACATAGTTTATTACATTTATATTTTATAATAATGTAATATCTTAATAAAAATTTTATGACCACCTACATGTATAGTTTAGTTGTTAAGCTCTTAAATTTTTATAATCACATGGTTAGCCATAGTTTCTTTGATTTACTTTTATAATAATGCAAGATCTTGTGTTGTTAAATTTTTATTTATGATAAATGTAATATGGTATATATATATAATAATTATAATATATTATTTTAATTAAAAAGTTTTAATATATATTTTCGGAAACTGAGGGAAGTGCTTGGGCCATTACCTACCCTAAAACTCATTGTGAGGAGTACCTCAGGATTTTAATTTTTTTTTTCTTTTTATTTATTTATAATGTATATAATAATAATATTTTATTATATTATAATATTCATTATTTTTTAAATTTTGTTATGTACCATTGATAAGATTCCAATTGTATTATTTTATAATCAACAACTTGGCTATTATACATTAGAACATTCCTCCTAACATCTTATTTATTTGTAATGATGACATATGTAGATGTTAATAGTTAGAACCTAATCAAGATAGCAAAATTCAGATTCGAAAAAGTTGACTCATGCACTGGACAAAGAAACTGGACTTAGTAAAAACTCCACAAAAAGAAGAAGAAGAAGAATGATTTAGAAAAGCTTCCTCTCCACCACAAAGTTACAAGATTTGAAGGGATGGAGCTTTTTATCTAATACAAATGGGAGACTATTTTTTTGTGCCGCCAAAGAAAAAAATATTTTGAAGTAAATATTATATACAATTATATAACTACTAGCTTAGATATAAAGGATATATATCTAAAAACGTCGAGAGTTATCAATCCCGAGGCACCTATCTTGGAGATCACACCCCCAAGAAATGAGATAGGCGCCTCGAGATTGATAAGTCTCGGCGTTTTTAGATATATATCCTTTATATCTAAGATAGTAGCATCCGCAGCCGCACAATTATTATATTAAAATATTTTTCAATGACATTTAAAAAATATATATATATATATGTATTGATAAATATAACATGCCAAAAATATTTAAAATAGCTTTGAGTGAGATGAAAATGCTCAAGTGATAACAAATCTGAATCCCAATAGGCGGTGTTGATAAACACCTTATTATTTTAAAGATTGATGTTGATAAACACCTTATTATTTCAAAGATTGGCTAGAGCCAATCATTTAAGCTCCAAAGACTTTAGTCGCTCTTCTTCTTCCTTTCTCTTAGCAACTCCTTTTCTCGACTTTAGTTTTTCATATCGATCATATGAAAAGGGTGGTATTATTCTAAGTCCTTCCAATGCCTTAACTCTTGAGATGGCAACAAAAGTTAAACCTTGTCTTTATGTCTGTCCTATGTCAATTGTTGCTTTATTCAATGTCAAACCTTGTGACTTATGAATTGTCAATCCCCAAGCTAATTTTAATGGAAGTTGTCTTATCTTTCCCTTTTCTACCGGTGTAATTGGAACAATTCGAGGAGATGTATCATCAAATAGCATCCTTGTGTAGTTATTGAACTCCACCAAAACATATGTTGGTTGATCTGGTGGAGACCTTCCAGGTTTATAGACTATATTTCAAATATAGCCTAATGCACCGTTAACAAGTCCAACTTTAGTCCATAAGTTAGTTGTTAACATAAATTTTGCATTTTTTGCAATTAGTAACTTCGGGTTCTTCTTTTTCTGTCCTCCTGGTTGGTTCTTCCTCCTTTTGTTTCAACTTACGTTACTTTTCTTTTTTTGTCCCCCTGGATTAGTTCTTCCTCCTTTTTGATCTCGTGCCCAAGCCCCGATATTTTGATTTTAACAATTGTCTCCCGTTATGATTATGCACATTCTCATTCTTGGGTTGTTTTTTTCTTTGTGTCCTCTAGGGTTGTTTTTGCTTTGATTGTATTGGTCCTTCTCATCAATAATTATCGGTTATCAATAATTGGACTTGCATCTCGTTATGTTAAATAGATGTAGATGATTTTTCTTTTTTCCTTCTTCTTCTCTTCTTCTCTTTCGCCCCCCCCCCCCTCCCCCCCCTCTCCTCTTTTTGTTTTCTTTCTCTCACTCGCGGGGGTGTGGGGTGCGACTCCCATAATAAAAAAATAAAAAAAACTTCTTATAATAGGAGTGACAAAAAAAGACCCCTAATATATATATTGTCTCCCCCCATGATAATAAGAGAGGAGCGGCGCCCGCCCCCCCCCCCCCCCCCCCCCCCCCCCCCGTGCATTCTCCTTTTCCATAACAAATGTTTATCCCCTAAATCTTCCAAAAAAAAAAAGGTTCCTCGGCGAAAAAGGGTTTATGTTTCCTCGAAACCCCCAAGTTGAAAACACGAATGTCCTTCCCATCAATTTTTATGGTGCCTTTTAGTGGGTCATAGAACCTCTTAATCAATCCAATTATTGTTGATTTTTCGAGCCAGAGCCACTCTTCCCAACAAGTGCATTCTTTCCCCCTTTTTTTATGTGGAGGTTAAAACCCTTAAAGATCATAATATCCGGACGAGTTCCGGATAAGCAAAGTCCACATTTTGTAAAACTATATTCCCTTCTATCATGTTCAATGTTTCACCCTTCTCATCATTGGAGGTTCCTAAATATGAAAGATTTCTAATACTCTATCCTCCTTCTTATCACCCCGCGGTGCTCATCAAAATTGTATAAATTTGGAAAAGAGCTCTAGAGGTGGTATATATCCTTTATGGACAAGTTGCCCTCCATACCAAAAACTTAGTGATGACATACATAAATGTGCACATTGCTTCTTAAATTATTTACAATTCTAGTTTTCTCTTTGGCCCCTTTCTCTTTTAGTGGAGATATTTTTTTTCCAGTAGAGAGGTGTAATATCTGTGATTACTACAGGTGTCTTTTCAGCCTCTTCTTTTAGCTTGAGATCTAATGTTTTCACATGATTTTTATTATAACATTTCTCTCTTTGTAATAAATATTACTATGATTTACATGTTGCTAATATACATTTCAAAACGTCAAGCTAAAATTAAACTCAAAGTGAAAGCTAAACGATCTCCAAGCTGGAGGTGTTTTGTATATAAGGGGATAGACGATCTCCCACTATAGATCTCACCTGAATAATAAATTTAAGACATAAAAAATTAGAATATATTTATATAATGCTTTAATAGAAAATAATAAATGTAGAGATAGTGAAATTGGTGAGAAACATACCACATTAGCTTCTTTGTCAATCTTGGAGCAAATTGCTCCACTAGAATTATCTTCTTGATCAAACCATCCAACTTCAAATATAAGGATCTTGGAGGACATCTTGACCTTTTATCCTCAATGATGTTGTGTGCGGTTTTGTTAATAAACCCCCCTTCGCCATGTTGTAGTTTTTGACAATTTTTACTAAAGGAAAACACACCACAAGGCAAAAAAAAAAAATGAGTGAATGCATTTTAATTTTGGACTTCATCTCATTGTAGAAAAAACACAAATATCATAGTTCCAAGTGTAATGCCATACTGCTCCAAATCCCATCGCGCCTAAACAACCCAATAGAGCTTGCTTCCATTTTGAAGCATTTAGAAGCATTAATTGACAAAAGGAAGGGGTCGTTGAAGAATCCCTTTGTTCTTTTAGTTCTAGATTGGGTCTTCTTGCTTAGTACTTCTAGGCTCATCTAGCGTACAGCTCTTATCCCAAGCATCATTATGCATACCTTTCACGATCACGACCCCCTTGAACCTGGGACAATGGAGGGGGGGGGGGGTTAGGAGGAGAGCGTCCGGGGCGGTGGGGTGGAGGGGGAGGGGTATAGGGGGGGGTCGGCCAAGGGTGGCAGGACAAGAGCGCTTGGACAATCTTCTCGGACTTTGCATCAAGAGCACTAGTAGCATTGTCTAAAAGAAGAATACGAGGATCTCTCACCATTGCTCTCCACTCTTTTTTTCCCCCCCCCTCCTCTATTCCTGCTACCCTATCTGTCATAATTTGATATAAAAACTATGATTAATAAACTTCTTTTTACTTGATTTTACGATTTAAATATCAAAAACTTTAAGTCCCCACCACACAGATTGCGAGATGATGAAGGAAATAAGAAAATAGAAAGATAGAAAGACCAACCCCGGGTGGGATCATAGAGTGGGGAGTCGAGGAATTGAGTTATAAATTTGGGCAGCAGCAATAACTTGCTCCATGGTGGCTCCCTCCTTTCCAAACACTTAGGGTGATTTCGCCATGTTCAATCGATATACCAATCATCTCCACAGGGGGGGATCATAAAACTGCGCAAGCGTGGGACTTACCCCACCCCTTCCTCCCACCAATGCAATGGTTTTGCGGGGGGAGGGAGAGCCGGGGGGGGCGGGGGCCAGCCGGGGGCATGGGAGAGAGCAAAACTCTCAAGGGGGGGCCCGCCCCCCGGGGGCCGGTGGATCGACTTCGCCACGCACCTCCTCGTAGTATTTGCCATGCGGGTTTCTCGGGGTCGATCATGGGCACCCTTCGATCATCTCAAATATGCGCCCCGCAGCCTTAGTTATGTCGAATTTTATTTATAAAATTTGAAATTTGACGAATTCAAAACTATAACGAATAAATTTCATAAATAAACCTTAAATTTGAAAAAATATATATATAACCTTAAAATAAAAGGGTTGGAGTAAAAGAGGGTCGCAGGGATTGGCAGTGAAAACGTGGATTAGCCAGGACGAGGTGAAGTTTTAATAATAATAATTATAATATATTATTTTAATTAAAAAGTTTTAATATATATTTTCGGAAACTGAGGGAAGTGTTTGGGCCATTACCTACCTTAAAACTCATTGTGAGGAGTATTTCAGGATTTTAATTTTTTTTTTTTTTTTATAGTGAAAAACCCTTTGGGGGGCCGCCTTCGTATGGGAGACCACGAACAAAGGGTTTTATACCGTCAAAGTCACTCGAAAGTCCACCCACCCTACTCACCAATATTATCAATTGATTTTGATACCCAATTCAACTTTTTGGTAGGGTGGATTTGAACGGACCTCCTTGGAGATTGCCTCTCCTCTCCAACTCACCTACAACACCTGCGTAAATTTTGTTATGTACTATTGATAAGATTCCAATTGTATTATTTTATAATCAACAACTTGGCTATTATACATTAGAACCTTCCTCCTAACATCTTATTTATTTGTAATGATGACATATGTAGATGTTAATAGTTAGAACCTAATTAAGATAGCAAAATTCAGATTCAAAAAAGTTGACTCATGCACTGGACAAAGAAACTGGACTTAGTAAAAACTCCACAAAAAGAAGAAGAAGAATGATTTAGAAAAGCTTCCTCTCCACCACAAAGTTACAAGATTTGAAGAGATGGAGCTTTTTATCTAATACAAATGGGAGACTATTTTTTTGTGCCACCAAAGAAAAAAATATTTTGAAGTAAATATTATATACAATTATATAACTACTAGCTTAGATATAAAGGATATATATCTAAAAACGTCGAGAGTTATCAATCTCGAGGCGCCTATCTTGGAGATCACACCCCCAAGAAATGAGATAGGCGCCTCGAGATTGATAACTCTCGGCGTTTTTAGATATATATCCTTTATATCTAAGCTAGTAGCATCCACGACCGCACAATTATTATATTAAAATATTTTTCAATGACATTTTTAAAAATATATATATAAATGTATTGATAAATATAACATGCCAAAAATATTTAAAATAGCTTTGAGTGAGATGAAAATGCTCAAGTGATAACAAATCTGAATCCCAATAGGCGGTGTTGATAAACACCTTATTATTTCAAATATTGATGTTGATAAACACCTTATTATTTCATAGATTGGCTAGAGCCAATCATTTAAGCTCCAAAGACTTTAGTCGCTCTTCTTCTTCCTTTCTCTTAGCAACTCCTTTTCCCGACTTCAGTTTTTCATATCGATCATATGAAAAGGGTGGTATTATTCTAAGTCCTTCCAATGCCTTAACTCTTGAGATGGCAACAAAAGTTAAACCTTGTCTTTCTGTCTGTCCTATGTCAATTGTTGCTTTATTCAGTGTCAAACCTTGTGACTTATGAATTGTCAATCCCCAAGCTAATTTTAATGGAAGTTGTCTTATCTTTCCCTTTTCTATTGGTGTAATTGGAACAATTCGAGGAGATGTATCATCAAATAGCATCCCTGTGTAGTTATCGAACTCCACCAAAACATATGTTGGTTGATCTGGTGGAGACCTTCCAGGTTTATAGACTATATTTCGAATATAGCCTAATGCACCGTTAACAAGTCCAGCTTCAGTCCATAAGTTGGTTGTTAACATAACTCTTGCATTTTTTGCAATTAGTAACTCAACTTCAAGTTCTTCATTATCACCTCCTCCTGGATTAGTTCTTCCCCCTTTTGTTGCAATACTACGTGCCACAGGATATTTTGATTTTAACAATTGTCTCCTGTTATGATTATGCACATTCTCATTCGTGGCAAATAGATGGAAGCTATTGTCAAATTCTTCTATTGTAGCTGCATCTAATGATGTATTGGTCCTTCTCATCAATAATTGTCAGTCATCAATAGTTGGATTTGCATCTCTGATATTTGTAAGAAGTTGACGAAATCTTTTTTGTTCTTCACTATCTCCTTCCTGTCGGAATACCTTATCCAATATTATGACTGTTGAAAATTCTTGCCATAATAATTTTGCATACTTATCGCTGGCATATGGTGGGCTATCCATCACAGGTGGTAACTATCCTAAATCACCGACCAAAATGATTGACCTTCCTCCAAAGCATATGTTAGAATACTGTGGAAATGCTTGACGAAGACGTGAATCTATTTGTTCCAATAATTTTTGGCCTATGAAGCTCATCTCATCAATCAATATATATTTTATATGTTGTAAATCTTCTTGAAAACTTGTTAATCTAGTTCCTTCCAATTTTTCAAAATCTGCAACAGGAATTCGCAGAGTTCCATGTATAGTAGTTGCACCTATGTTAAATGCAGCGACTCCAGTTGGTGCAAGTAGTAATAGGGGACAACGTTCTGGAGATGATAAATTTTCAAGTAATTGACGAATTGCACCTATAAGATAAGATTTCCCTGTTCCTGTTGTTCCTTGTATTATCATGTGCAATGGAGGTACATTTTGACCTTCATTATAGTGTTCCTTGATTATATCAAAAGCTTTTTTCTGTTTGATGCTTAAGCTTTCATATGGATAATTCGAAGTGGTATCATCAGGAATGAGCAAGCCATTTTCCTTCATGAAGGTTATATGTTGTATTGCTTTTTTTGTGTAATCTTCTCCTTGATATTCTATATTCCATGGCGCAAGTTTATCAAAATCTCTTCTTCCAAGCATATCTATTTCACTTACGTCCATGAGTTGCCCACGGTATAGTTTGGATATAATTTCCCATTCATGTTCAGTCGTGTTTTGTTGTACCACTCCAACATCATCATCTTCAGATTCACTATAATGTTCTTCTGTATTGTTTTGCCTACTTATCCTTTCAACATGCCATGGGTTGTAATTGAATGACTCCCAATTTGAAATGATATTTCCATCATCAAGTCCGATATCTCTCTCTATATTTTTGAATGGTTTGTAAAGTAGCAGCTCTGACCAACAAAACTCAACAAATTTTTTTGATTGTCATTCAAGAATGGTGATAAATCATGGAAATACCCTCACAATAGTTGCTTCTTTTCTAGCTTTCCATTTGAAGTCATTTTTTCTCTTAGGATTATATATCCAAGATTTAGCTGCATTTATAAGTGAAACACTTTCCATGTTATAAGGTCGTTGCATATATCCGTCAATTAAAGATTTACCTTCTCTTTCGGTCTCATCTTCATCATTATGTTCCACCTCCTTGAATACTTTCCGTCCAACATTTAGAGGAACAAATACTCGACTGCATTCAACCAATGGAAGCTCTAATAGCATATGACATGTTTCTTGTGCTCCTATATCTCTCTCTATAAGTGTTTATGTTAGAAGACGTCTATATGCTCTTGTTGCTGGATCATCATTATTCTGCATATTTGCTATTCGCATCAACATTTGTTGATAAGTTTCTGAGCTTTTTTTAGCTTTCGCAACATACTTGGCAATATAGTTTATAACTGCATGCTTTGAAAGAACAGGTTGCCAATCTACATTTGCTCTCCATAACTGTAAAATGTAACGATTATGTGTGTTTACTCGCTCATCATTTCTTGTTGGTTCATACTTCTTATCTCCTGTTTCAGGATCTTCGTATAATTTTGAACCTTCTAGATTCAGAGGCCATGGTGCATTGTACCTAAATAAAAGAAATAAGATAAATGGTATTAGTTACAAATTTTTTATGTATATGTGGAATAGTTGAAATACTTTGAATTACCTCTACATACCTGCAAACCATCTTCCCTCTTTTTTTCGTAAGCAAGCACCCTCTCTACATAGCGTGTGGCGCTCTACACAATTGAGAATCTCTTCGTAATCTAGATTTGCATCAATTTGCATAAGTTGTCGTGTATTTCTCAAACATGGATGTTGACCGAAACTTTGTAATACCTGCAATTCACAACTATATAAATACAAACCTAAATATAAACTCATATAAATATAAATCTAAACAATTATTTATATTTACCTGTATATTCCGTTGGTGAGGGTCTCCTCGAGGATTCCATGCATGCACAATATTATCAAAATATCTTTGTGCATTTTTAACTTGATTTTCATTTTTCCAATCTAAATTGTCCATATTCGGAGCTCCCTCTAACCATAAGAAACCATGGACATGTGGAGAGCCTCTATGTTGCCATTCGTATCTACACCAAAATTCTTTTACTTTCATTTTTTTTTGCAACACCTCCTTTCGAAATGTGGTGTTTCGAATATGCATGTAATAAGCTACAATATGAGGATAGTCAATAATATTTTGTTTTCTCCATTTTTGTGCTTCATGAGGATCAATTGGTGGAGTTCCTGGCATCAATGCATGTAGGTCGGGCCAATACAGATCAACTGCACTTAAGGTGAAGAAAATAGTGGGTGACCCAATTTGATGTAATAAGTCATTTAACTCAGCACGACACTTTGTCCAGTAAGATCTTGTGCCTCTTAACGATGTACCAAAATGCATTAAGCGATCTGCAAGATGGGATTGAGGGATATTTTCCATATGTTCACGCAGTTCATTGATTGTAATGGGTAAGTCTTGAAGACTCTTCTTTACAAATACTGTTGAAGAATTTTGTGCACGATGTCGCATAATCATGTTCATCATGAAATATCTAAATCTTGGATGTTTTCCAAAACGATGATCTCTATATCGAATTAGATGTTTTACGAATTCATGTAGATGAAGTTTTTTCATTCTAGGCTGCAACCAATCACAATTTCCATCTGCAAATAATGTCGGGAAGGCCATATCCAGTAACCCTTCTGTAACATACTCATTTATAGGAGATGCTCCAATTCCAGGCCAATCAATAAGTGTTCCAGGATCCGCATTAGGGTTGTTTACCCATGCACGAATGAGTTCCATCTCCCTCGGAGCATTAGGCGGTTTGGAGGCCATTGATGTGGTGTGATCAATTATATTTCCTTCATCAGTCTCTAGAATTGGACCCATAAATACATATTCATTCATATCAGAATCGAACTCCATATGGACAGAATTAAGTTTATGAAAGACATTTGTAGTGGTGTCTGTTGGGAGTTCACTCAAAACATTTTCATCAATTTGTACATCCTTATAAAACTTATCATGCTCAACCTTATACTTAAGAGCTTTGTATACTCTCTCTTTATTCATTGTAAAATTATAATTTGTACCACGTTGATCTTTTCTCCTAACAATAATGATTGGCAAATCACTTATTGAATGAGGCAATACCTTAGCAATTTCTTTCACCTCTTGAGGAAAACTTATTGTGTGCCCTTTATACTTGTATTGGCCTCCCGTAGCATGTGTTACCTGTAATATGGGATTAACACGGGCTATCAACATTTCTTCAATTTGTGTCAAATTCGCAAGTTCAGGTGGTTGTAGTCCAGGATCCATATTATTCTCTACAGAAAATCGATTAGGACCTTTTTCTTGTCGACACCTATTACATACTGGACCTTTGTCTATCAAACACACCTTTATTCCAGGATAGCATTCATCACAAATATAACACATCGATGGTGATGCAAGACTGTCTAATTGATGTCGAAATATAGTCTGCGATTCATTGAAATCCACACCATATGTTGGAATTTGTTGTATATTTATTGCTATACCTTCAATATTTCCTTCTCTTCGAGGTTGCGATGTCCTTTCTTGATGCATCTCCATGTTAATCTCATTGCATCCGCTTTGTGTCTATTGAACGACAACTATATTTGAAGCATTTCTTCTAAGAAAAGAAGATGCTTCAGATGCATCCATCTGTCGTACTACTTCATTGTTTTCAATATTTTCTCCATTACCCTGTTGCCTTTGTCTGTCTTGGTTAGATCGTCTAATTCTCTCAAGTGTTTGATGGAGGATTTGAAGTTCATTATTCACCTCGTTATCTGTGTCTATCATCTGTTGGTGCTCTCTTATGTCTTGTTCCTGTGTCATTTGTGCACGAGACATTCTTTTTCATTTTGTTTGTTTTTCTCTTTCTTCTTGTATCTTTTCAACTATTGATTCTGCCTTGCGTTTTGCACGATTTTGTCTTTGTTTCTCATTTTCTCTTTCTCTTTGGCTAACTGTCATCTGTGCACGTCTCTGTCTCTGATATTCTCTTTGATATGCCAAACGTTGTTGCTTCTTTTCCTCCTCTGATATATTTATTTTTGGTGTATTTTCCATTTGTTCCTGTAAAAAAATATTTTAAATATTATTAGTTTAAATTAATAAATATTAAAATAGTACAATATATATATATATAAACTGATATTAGTATTCTATAATAATAATATACATTATCATAATAATATTATAATATATATATATAATATTATATTATATAATATATTATAATATTATAATATATAATATTAATCTTATATTAATAATACTATAGTCCAACTTATAATACTAATATTAATATTATAATAATACTATAGTTATCATACATTTCGATAAATCAATGAAACCCTAGAAATTAATACTTTATATTAATACTATAATATATAATATATACATTTCGATAAATCAATGAAACCCTAGAAATTAATAATATAGTATTATAATATATATATAATAATATAATATACTAAGTCAATTCTAGTATAAAATGTTTTGAGCAGTATCAAAGGTTTTTAGTATCGATTGTGTGCATTTTTAATTTCAATGATGTCAAGAATTTCCAATTATGCTACCTGGCACCATCTGCAGGATTACATCTTTGCACCTGCCCAACTAAATAACGTTGGTGAATGTAACTCTATATCATTGTTCAAACCTTTACAGAAGCAGTCCCGAATGAATTTCTCGCTATTCGCAATTTACAGAAGCAGTTCGAAATCAATTGCGTTGTGGATTGTTTTTGGTATATTGCAATGGATGTTCATGTATTTATACAATATTTTATTAAACAGTTGCAACGGTTGGTTAGTCGGTTGTTTTAGTTTAAATATTTTAAATGTTTGCAACGGTTGGTTAGTCGGTTGTTTTAGTTTAAATATTTTAAATGTTTTTGTTAATGTCGGCTTTTTTAATAAAAAAAAATTGTTTACGACGTGACATGTATGACCTCTTTGCCTCCCACCCCCTGTCTGCCATTGTAGGAACGCCTCTCGGCGTAAATAACTTTGAGTGAGATGAAAATGCTCAAGTGATAACAAATCTGAATCCCAATAGGCGGTGTTGATAAACACCTTATTATTTCAAAGATTGATGTTGATAAACACCTTATTATTTCATAGATTGGCTAGAGCCAATCATTTAAGCTCCAAAGACTTTAGTCGCTCTTCTTCTTCCTTTCTCTTAGCAACTCCTTTTCTCGACTTCAGTTTTTCATATCGATCATATGAAAAGGGTGGTATTATTCTAAGTCCTTCCAATGCCTTAACTCTTGAGATGGCAACAAAAGTTAAACCTTGTCTTTCTGTCTGTCCTATGTCAATTGTTGCTTTATTCAATGTCAAACCTTGTGACTTATGAATTGTCAATCCCCAAGCTAATTTTAATGGAAGTTGTCTTATCTTTCCCTTTTCTATTGGTGTAATTGGAACAATTCGAGGAGATGTATCATCAAATAGCATCCCTGTGTAGTTATCGAACTCCACCAAAACATATGTTGGTTGATCTGGTGGAGACCTTCCAGGTTTATAGACTATATTTCGAATATAGCCTAATGCACCGTTAACAAGTCCAACTTCAGTCCATAAGTTGGCTGTTAACATAACTCTTGCATTTTTTGCAATTAGTAACTCAACTTCAAGTTCTTCATTATCACGTCCTCCTGGATTAGTTCTTCCCCCTTTTGTTGCAATACTATGTGCCACAGGATATTTTGATTTTAACAATTGTCTCCTGTTATGATTATGCACATTCTCATTCGTGGCAAATAGATGGAAGCTATTGTCAAATTCTTCTATTGTAGCTGCATCTAATGATGTATTGGTCCTTCTCATCAATAATTGCCAGTCATCAATAGTTGGATTTGCATCTCTGATATTTGTAAGAAGTTGACGAAATATTTTTTGTTCTTCACTATCTCCTTCCTATCGAAATACCTTATCCAATATTATGACTGTTGAAAATTCTTGCCATAATAATTTTGCATACTTATCGCTGGCATATGGTGGGCTATCCATCATAGGTGGTAACTGTCCTAAATCACCGACCAAAATGATTGACCTTCCTCCAAAGCATATGTTAGAATACTGTGGAAATGCTTGACGAAGACATGAATCTATTTGTTCCAATAATTTTTGGCCTATGAAGCTCATCTCATCAATCAATATATATTTTATATGTTGTAAATCTTCTTGAAAACTTGTTAATCTAGTTCCTTCCAAATTTTCAAAATCTGCAACAGGAATTCGCAAAGTTCCATGTATAGTAGCTGCACCTATGTTAAATGCAGCGACTCCAGTTGGTGCAAGTAGTAATAGGGGACAACGTTCTAGAGATGATAAATTTTCAAGTAATTAATTACACCTATAAGATAAGATTTTCCTGTTCCTATTGTTCCTTGTATTATCATGTGCAATGGAGGTACATTTTGACCTTCATTATAGTGTTCCTTGATTATATCAAAAGTTTTTTTTCTGTTTGATGCTTAAGTTTTCATATGGATAATTTGAAGTGGTATCATCAGGAATGAGCAAGCCATTTTCCTTCATGAAGGTTATATGTTGTATTATTTTTTTTGTGTAATCTTCTCCTTGATATTCTATATTCCATGGCACAAGTTTTTCAAAATCTCTTCTTCCAAGGATATCTATTTCACTTACATCCATGATTTTCCCACGGTATAGTTTGGATATAATTTCCCATTCATGTTAAGTCAGGTTTTGTTGTACCACTCCAACATCATCATCTTAAGATTCACTATAATTTTCTTCTGTATCAAGTTCTTTCACAACCAATGGGCTTCAACCACTATGTTTATAACACAAGGTTTAAACACAACTCTCAATTCAAAAAACCTTGAAGCATTCAACCAACCACTTTTGAAAAGGAAACCACAAACAATCCTTTTCCCTACAACGATATTTCAAAAATCAACCACCATAAACAATCAATAGCAGAATGTGCCCATACCTTTTATGAAGATGAAAAAAAACCTCTTTTTAAATCTGCCACAATCACAAAATTCTTTTGCCAATCTTCACAAGGGTTAGTAGATCACAAAATAATCAACATTACTCCACTTTTCAATAATCATCACCAAGGTTTTTAATTGCACAACTTCCTTATCTCTCCTAAAACTATTTGTACCATAAAATAAAATAAATCAAAACATTGCATAACCTTTTCACTCCCAAAACCACTTATACCATAAAATAAAATAAATCACAATATTGCATACCTTGTCACCTCATGAAAGAATTAATCCTCTTGAAAAATAACAAGGCAAACTTCACTTTTGGAACCTCTTTGCAAAATTAGAAATATCTCTTTACACACATCTTATTTCTCCTTCTAAATAAGTTAGTCAAATAGCCCTCAAAATAAGCTTTCCTATGATATATATATATATATATATATGCCACCCTCCATTAATTGCACATAGGCCGGCCCTCCATTAATTTAAACTTAAACTTTAAACTTTAATATCTTCATCACCGGAGGTCCTTTTTTGATGAAACAAAATTCCACCTTGGCTTTTAAGAAAAGCCCTTTCCACATAAGCCCACCATGATTTTAAATAAAACCTTTTATTTTGCCTACCTTGGTTTTCATAAAAACCCTGTAAATAGCCATGCTTTCCAAAATATCATAAATGCTTATTTATGAAATTTTTTGGTCACCAAAACCAAATGTGATCCATGTGACATCAATGATCCATGTGACATAAATGACAACATAAAATGCCTCAAATTATCTCAAATGTCCAACACTTGGAGAATGGATAAACCATTACAAACATAGAAAAGGGTGCATAAAAGGAGACTTTGCTAGCCCCATGGCCTAAATTTGTCGTTGTAATCCAAAAGTACATCACATGCTAGGGCTGGTTTTGCCTTCTCTTTATTTTTCATTTTAAAATTATTTCCCATCTTAGACATAGGCAATTAACCAATATGCCATACCTACCTAATATCAAAAATTATAAACAAAGATGCTAAGTCTAATATGGTAGCCCACCATGGGCTACTAAAACTAAAATTTTAGATACCCTATAACAAATAAAACCTACCTATGACTGAAAAAACCTTATGGGTCATGCCATTATGGACTCTTCATAAGATATAGGTCATCTATACAAGGGAGAACACTAAATAAGAGGACTAGAAAATAAGATTTTAAGGGGAAGTCCTCAAGGGGCACTAAAACTTCCATCCCTAAGTAAGGGAGAAGAAAGAAATCAGAGGTTGGCCACCAGACGTGTAGAGACTACTTTGGAGAGGCTTATTGTGAAGACTATTAAGTCAAGGGTTTATATAGAGACTACTATAGAATAAATAAACACCTAGGAGAGGGATGATACAAATACTACTATAGAATGAATAAGCATGTACGAAAGACATGTAATACAAAAAGGTAAACATTGATTCTTATACATGATAGTTTCTCCTCTATTAAATATGATGTAGTTACTATCTTGAGAGATCTAGCCAAATGTGGTATTGAATTAGGTTTTGGGCTTAAACATAAACTAAAGCATGGGAAGCCGAAGGAGAGAATGACTAAATTTTCTAAAATAAAAGAGATGCATGGGTGTATGGATATTGAAACCTCAATAGTTGAGGGAGAATCCACAATGGAAACTGATATTCTTGAGGATGAGAAAATAAGGACTAAGATAAAATAGGATTTTAAAACTATAAAATAGTAAAATAGGCACTGCTCCTAAAGAATAAGAGCCTAAGGAAGTGCCCATGCATAGATCTAATCAAAATATTATTCAAGAATCAGAGGAGGAAGCTTAAGCCACTTCCATCTAGAATCATGAGAAAGAGGCTAAATAAGGAGTTGTGAGAACATAGAAGTAGACTAATGAAGTAGATGAGAGTATGATGGAAGTACCCAAATAAAACATGGATTACCCCTATAAATTTAGGATGAGTCTCTCACAAAGTAGAACCTATAGAAGAAGAGAAAGAGCATAAATCTAGAGATATTGAGCTATTGAAAGAAATAATATGCAAATAATAGGAAAGCAAAATCTGAAGAAATAATAACATGATGATCGAATTACCCCTATATAATTAGGATTGGTATTTAGCGATACTAGACCTATAGAACACGAGGTAGTACATATCTTTGGAGATACTACAATATTAAAAGGAATATAATCCCAATGGTAGGAGAAACAAAATCCTTAGGAATATCACACCATTATGAGATATTGTGGCACATAAAACAAAATAGTCAAAACCTAAACATATCTAAGTCTCCATTAGGATATGTTTAAAAATTCTCCAGAAGAAGAGCTTGTAGCAACCAAACTAATACTAATATAAAGAAGAGTTAGAGATGTTGAGAAGGTAGGTTGCATAGTTGGAAATTTTAAGAAATAGCCAAGTTGACACTATAAAAGGGTTGTTATAGAAACACAAATTGATGGTGTAGAAATACCTAATAATATAGATGTGAGCATAGGGACTGGAAAGATAGTATCTAATTAGATTGGGGTTTTATTGTATAGATAGAAGAAGGGGATTGGAATGGCAAGGAGTTAGTAACCCCAATAACTACCCTTAACATATAGAAGCCCATGATTCCTAGATACTTTATTAAATTAGAATTTAAGAGGATGAGAGAAAACTGTTGTTTGGTGTATGAAACAAAGATGGAAATAATTATAAGTCTAAGGGAACAAGTTGGGATCTTGTGGAGACAAATGGTAGAAAAAAGGAGGAATACAAAAATCGAAATTAAGATAAGAATAATAGAATTTTAGAGTTGGAGATTAGGGTTGAGGAGGCTTATGAGATAGTACCTGAAATTCTCACTTGTAGATCACCTACTAGAGTCTATGACCTCTCATTAAAAGAGTAATGGTCCCTCTACTTAAAATATCAATGGCTAAAATTCAAGATAGAGAGGGTTGCTTTAGGATTGACAATAGATATCTCAAGATCCAAAATTTTTACCACCACCTTCTTCTCCATATTGGTAAGCAGAAAGAATCTTGTTTGTGTATTCTATTTGCATAACTATATCATGCCTTTAGGGTTGATTTAGAGCCCTAAAACCTATTTTGGGATATCAATTTGAGGGACCTAATGTCAATTACTTGGAATGAAATTCAAAGACATTAAGAGTTGTTTGAATATAAGGTAGAGGAGTATAGGGAACCATTATGGATAAGGATTAAACACCTTAGGACCTAGGATGTCAAAATACCTTTGAAGTTTTTTTTAATAATACATAGGTAGTCGATCGGATAGTGATAAAAACCTTGGATGAGTTAAAAGGTTTCTTATAAAGGAATGCTAGAGCATCCCTCCAAGCCTAGAACATAAGGTGGAAAATCTTCTCATGTTACTACAATAGAGAGAATCATATTCTATCTATATCTTCAATAAGGTCCCAAAAGGTTAGAGAGGTATCAACATTACCTCATGATATGACAAATACAATGGATTGGGCTTTGGTTCATATTTTTGTTACTATGGTAGAAAATCCCAAACTGGCAAGGTAGGGGAATCATTTGTGGAATTTATAACAATACTAGGTGGGCCTACTTGAGGTAAGTTGGTGGATGTTAATATACAATGTTCAAGTTTCATCTAGACCCTTGTGACCTTAGGACTTTTTATTGAGGGTAATTCTAGGAGGATCTAGAGATCCAAGAATTGCATGAGGACATGCAATGAATTTAGTAAGGGGATAATGATTGGGTTAAAATAGTACTATATTGGACATTATATTATCACCCTACATCATGGTTTCGCACATGTACATCCCATAGATATGTATGAAAAACACTAAAAATTTAATATAAATATATATATTGCTTAAATTAATTATTATTTATTTCTTATTATTAATCGATGACTAGATGCCTTTCTAGATCACTTGCGATTTAAGTTTACTAATCAATATACTAGGTAGATCTATTGTGTTTGATTCTATTGATGCAGGGGACATCTAAGACAAAGAAGAAAGTTAAAATGAAGTTGTAAATACTAGGGAAGGATAGTACCTGCTATATATAGTCATTTCTACAATATTTCTATAGAAAGTAATAGTCTATAGGTGATAGTACATTGCAACTATACAAAGTGTAGTCTATATATTTGCTATAGAAAGTTGTAGTAGTTATAGAAACACTAAAAAATATTTCCAAAATAGTCAAAAGTCTACGAACCACTCAAAATATTCTATTAATTTTTAGGAGATGTTCCACATTCTAAGTTGGTCATATTTGATTCTTGGGAATTTGTTTGCAATATTTTTTGGAAAAGAGAAATATTTATTTTAACATATTTTTGAAGGAACAAAAAAAAATTGTTGGTATGTGCCATGATTTAGTTTCACTATGCCAACAACTCATGACAATAGAATACCAGAAAGGAGTTGGACAATTTTATCCTATCTTATTTGGTTGTAATAGAATTTAGTTGTTCCCTCCCACTATATAATGAGGAGGAAAATCCATAAGAGATAGGAGATAAATAAAAAAAAGTAGCCAAGATTTAAGATTTAGTAGATATCATTAGTGTTGGGCACCGAATTGACATCAAGTTTTACTTGACACTACGACTGTCTATCTTCCAATTTTCTATCCAGGCATGCACCCGATAGTCACAGCTCGACACTCAAGCATTGGATGGACCAAAGGCAACTTCAATCCAACCTCCAGAGTAGGTTGGTTCCTTGTCAACTTAAAATGGTGTTGACACAATTAAAGCTCAAATAGGGTTTTGAGAAAAGGGTTAGAAAAGGTTTAGGGTTAGAGATATTATGAAAAATAGTGGTCGGATAGGCTAACAACATAGGCAACTACAACAAAAATCTCCCACAAACTATTTCCAGTGTCCCATCACTCAAGATTAACAACACCCAAACCCATGAAATCTTCATACATTAAAGCATAAATAGAGATATATTGCAGAAAGCAATTCCAACATCTAATATTGATAATCCAAATTAGCAGAATAGACCAATAGTTAGATTTAACAGAAATAAACTTCCTAACAACACAGATCTAACCATGAACAGATTTCAATTACTCTCACAACTAGTAATCCAATAAGCTGGAATGAACTAACCACTAAAGTATTAATAGAAATGCAGCTCAAAGCTTCGAACCTCTTGCACAAGATGATGAAGATGACAAATTTTGAGTCAAAAATTAGAGTAATGCTCCTTCCATTAGCTCACAGGAATATTTATAGTAGGGCAAGCAAACGCACTAGAGCCGACCCTTAAAAATGAGGGTTCGACCTCTATTTATAGTTTGTAAAATGAAATAATATTAAGGAGACATTACAAATATTACAAATTTATAGCTCAACAGAGAGTTTTTTGGCATTATCTTATTGGTTGACGAATTCTAGAAATCCATTATGAGTAATCCACCATGGCAGCTTGGCTCTCTACAACTTGTTGGTTCGTTGATGGTAGTTGGTATTTAGGCCATTGGAGACCACATCTGATCCATTGATCATTCTTGGAAGCTTCGTTCCATCATAGATCTACAACTACTTCTGGTTCTTGTTCTTGAAACCCTTCGATGCTTCATCTTCCTACCCTCCAACTGACTGCTCTCTGGTCTAGCAAGAATTTGCTTTTAAATACTTCAATAATGTTAGCAAACTCTAGGCCATTGATCTTCATCATGAATGGCTATGATTAAACCTTGAAAATACTCTACAAATTGGTGGGAAAGACCAAAGTGCCATTCCACACTTTTAATTATTGACATCATCTTTTGTAGCTTTAATTCTATGAAATCAAATTTTGGCATAAAATGCACTAAGGAGTGAGCGGGATGCATTCCACTATTAATCCACTACTTAGCCTTCCTTTTCTCTTCTTTGGCTTCAAATAAATTGTAATCCACACAAAAAGTATGTTGACATCATCTTTACCTTAGTTAAAATGTGGAATCACCAATCCACATCGAAGCTAGTGCAAATAATCCTTTGTCATCATTCCACTCTAGAAGTAGTGTAAAATAGTCTTTGTCACCATTCCACACTCTTTGTAGTGTTTTAGACCTTCAAATTGTCATTCCACATCAAAATACTCTTGAGACTTAGCAAATTGAGCTTATCGACACTTAGTCATTGGAGCAATGAACAACAATCACCATTTCACACTTCTTTTCGTGTTGACATCATCATCACCCAAAAATTTTGTGGAATCGAGACTCACCTAGAATCCGCTTCCAAATACACTATAAACTGAGCAGAATGGAATTTAGCTTGTTAAGGTAAAAAACACTAAGTGTTGAGCGGATTGGGAACTCTTATTGTGGATCCACTCCAAAATACTCTATGTCAATGGAATAGAGATTTCATGCCTTAGAATAAAATTTTCAATGTTTTCTAAGGATGTGGCCATTTTGGGCCTACATTCTGGCGCCTCCTAGGTGGATTTTCTCACAAAGCCATAGAACTCAGAGTCTTATCCATTGGGCATCAGGAGTCAAAAATGCTTATCTTCAAAAAAATGCTTTAAAGAATAATTTCCATATGAACACTACCCTCTGAAAATGAACATCTTAGAGGATAAACGTTCATATCGAGACCATGCTTCATACATCCTAGAGGATAATTGTTCACATGGAGACTATGCCATAAACATTAATATCTGTGCCACTCTTTCAAAACTGCTCCAATGCTTTAAAAAAAACATAACTATGTTCTCCTTATAAAGCCTTCTTACAATAAATGATATAAATGCCTTCACACAAAACTCATTTTCTGCCTCTTTCTGACCTCATGCTTTTATTCTTTCCTTCTGACAATGTCAGAGTAAAAATGAATCAAAAAAATACAAAACTTCTACATGACTACATATGTACAAAACAAAAATGTTAAGCTTGTGTCCCTTCAGGGTCCGTAGCTCTATCTAGCTCTTCTTCTTGTTGGGCCTCTTCCTCAACATTATCCTCTTGCTCTTGCTCAGCTTCTTCCTCAGGTGAAGTTTATTCTTTATTTTCCTCTTCTGTATTATCACCAAATAATTGCACCATTAGTTTCAAGATCTGTAGGGCTTGTTTCCATGTTGCTTTAGAGGGGTTGGAAGTTTCCTTCAGCTGCTTATAAATGTACTATAGCTCACCAATATCTTCATAGTTAGCAACACTTCCTTTGTTTACCAAGTCTTCCATTAGGTCTCTGAGCCTGGTAAAATCAATAATCATTTGTGAAGCTTGCTCTTGATCAATTGGTTCTTCTAGAGCATCAATTTTAGACTCATCTTGTAAGCTCTCATCAGTACTCTTCTTAATTTCTTCTACTGATAACAAGTTGTGGTCTTCCATCCATAATCCTCTGAAACCATTCTGAATCATTTCCTTATTAATATCCACTACATCCTTGATCATACCTTCAATTTTTTCAAATAATAGCCAAGCCTTTTGGAGTGCTCTGTGCTTCTTCACCATAATTCTGGTAGCAATTCTAGCAATATTCCACTCCTTATTAGGAATTGGCTTAGTAGAGTCACTGAGTCTACTATCCACCAGTTTGTAAATTTTCTCAATCGAAATCACCATAGGTTGTAGCTCTCTAGTGAAATTATCTAGATCCTTCTGAATGTTTTGGAGTAGGTGGCTAGCATCATCCAAATAATCAATAATAAGTTGTAGCCCTGAGCATTTTTCTAGAACTTTAGAGAGCAATTCATTTCTCACTTTCTTTAGTCTAGCCTTGGAGAAACCTGAAGATTTAGCCTTTTCAATTTGAAGTTGTTGCTTCAAACTCTGTATTTCCTTAGCTTGTTCTTCATTTTTCTTCTTGTGCTCTTCTATTTGCTCCTTGAGCTTATTAGCTTCCTAAAACTTCTCTTGCCAGTTCTTTGCTTCTTTTTTAGAGCCTTCTCCACTTGTTTCTGATTGTCAATGGTCTTTTGAAGCTTTTCTATTTTCTTTTCCAACTTATCCACATTTTCTTTGTATATATCATTTTCACATAAAAAGTTTCCAAGTGAGCTTTGGCTATGACCAATTCATCTTCTTTAGGCAACTTTTCAATATCTTCTGTATATTCTTCTATACGATAATCTTGAGTAGTCATCTCAGTTTTAGGCTTTCTCACAAGGGGAATCATGGATCTAGATGTCCTTTGCCTTGAAACTGGATCAACAAACATGCTTCTCCTCTTTGTGGCCATCCTCTTGGAAGGCTTGGACAACTTCTCTACCCAAAAATATTGAATTTTCTATGTAGCTTCCTGTTCCTTTTGCAAAATTGCTTGGGTAGGGTAACTCATAGGAAGAGGAGAAGAGGCTACAAGGTATGCAAGAGTAGAATCAATAGTTGATAATGGTTGAGAAGAAGTAACTATAGTGGAATCTATGACCATAGTGGAATCTGTGACCACTATTATTGTTGCAATTGGTAGACTCATGGAAATTGAAGTAAGACTCATAGATGGGTGAGTGGGTGTACTCAAAATAGTTTGCTTCTCAGATGATGGAGGTGGTTGTAATGGCAAGGATGGAACTATGGGAGATGATGAAGGGGGAATCTTAGATGATGAAGATGGAATTTGAGGTGACCTTGGAGGAGATGGGTTGGTTTGCACCTTAGTATTGACTGATGAAATAGGGGGTGAACTATGAGGTGGAGAAGGCACCTTAGTTTCAATTTCTTGCTCAGAAAGGGAGGGAGATTTCCTTGGGGAATTTAGAGGAGGAGGAGGAGAAGAGGGATTAGAGACCATACCTTCACCTACTGATGTAGGGTGTTGTGGAGCTATCTCTATGATCTATTGTTGCACTTGTTGTATCAATTCTTTCATAGCTAAAATAGTTGTTTCTTTAACAATTTCCTCTTTATCCAACCTCTGTTTCTTGGAAATCTCTTTCTCAGCTCTTTCTGGTGCCCTTTTGGCCTTTCTCTTAAAAACTTGCATGGTGACTTTCTCACTTTCTATATCTTCTTCAGACAACCCTCCCTGTACTGGTTCCTCCTATAATATCTATTCAAAAATAGGATTTAATTCCACTATTGCTGTAGTGGTGAAACTCAAAGGTGTAAACCTAAAGTTCTCATCCTTCTTATTCTAGTCTATATCTGTATCTGAGGTTGTCCACCCAGGGCTAGGTGCTTGGGCCTACTTATTGTCTCTATGATTGGTGTACTGATAGCCCTTTCATCAGAATAGTGCATCTTACTCATCAACTGTGCTCCTTTTGGAAATTTCTCTATTTGCTCAGTTGAAGGCTGAAAAGTCTTCAAAATTTTGTAGCAGTCAATGGAGTATCAGGTTCCTCTTCTTGAACTTCTTCTTCTGAAGGTGGGGATGGGGAATCAGACCCAGTTTGTGACTTCTTATAGATTAGCACTATATTCCTTGGGTCTTTTGGCTTCCAAGTTGTGACATTATTGTCATACTTATTAGAAAATTCATCATCAATTTTCAATCCAAACTTGGATTTCTCTTTACCAATCTCGACTCTCATCCTCCACCAGTCTGATATCTTGGCTTCATTCCATTTCTCCTTTTCCTCTACTTCATCACTAGTAGATTCTTGAGATTGAGGGTCTTTTTTCTTATCTATTTTGTCCTCAACTTCTTTGATGGTAGACTCCTTCAACCGATGTTTTGCATTATTGTCTGGATCAAAATCAATAATTTATTCATAGAAGTCTAACCATGGAGGAAGTTGATCCATATTGGAAACATTCCACTCCAAAAGAGTATTTTCTTTGTTATTTCTGCCCTATTCAAAATGAGGCCTGGATTTCTTCTCAAATTTGTAGGCCTTTTCTCCATTTAGGGCTATGTTCCTCTTATAGAATACATCATCTGGATCATAACTCCATCTCTGAGGAATGTAAAATAGACCCAACCTATCCAGATATTGGTCAATTTGTTCACCTTACCACTTCTTGGTAATAGTTATATCATCAACATTGTGGTAGGTCAACATAGATCTCCTTTTTCTCCTAGAACCATAGTTCAAATCTATAAATTCTGCTTACCTCAAGTATTCTAAGGTGAATAGCCTATCTGTAACAAAATGGGGTAGCAAAAAGGCTTACCCATAAAGCCATATAGTCTAATGATTGTGCCTTCTATTAGGAGGTACCAATATCCTTCCTCTACACCTTCTGTTCTTAATAATTTCTTGGCTAGAGGTGGTAGCCTAGGGCATTCTCCATACATTATTTTCAATGTTGGCCCTAAGAATTCCAAGTTGAATTTATACAAAGACTCAGTGCTTCTCAGATGAGAAGTCCAATAGTAAATAGGAATGGGGTCTCCTTGGTCATTCTTGTCCTTGATCAGAATCCAGGGCATCATGTCCCTTACAGTAGCAAAGAACATCCAGACTAGGCTTGAGCAATGTCAAAAGCAAGGTGCATCAGAGCTCCTTTTCATTCTCACTAATTGCTCATGTATTCTCTGAGCAAGGAAAGTTGGCCAATCAAAATAGATAACCCTAATGCCTTTCTTTTCTACACCTTCTTCATACATCCTTTCATTTGAAATGTAATATGCAATGGCTATTTGCCAATCATTCACCATTTTATCAGAATCCAAACCCTCCATACAGGCTAACATTGAATATAGCTCTAGGTTGACAAATTGCTCAATGGGAATTGGGACCTTGGGCAATCCTTTCCTAGGTTTAGTGTCTTTGAGTTGATTATAGACCCATTTTCTAAAGGGTTCACCATCATGAGCTCATTTCAATGAAGCATAATACCAACTAGTTGGTCATTTTAAACTCTTTTGGCCTCTACGGGTGGTCTACTCCCTATGGCAAAAAGCTTGTGATAGTTTGCAGTAGTGATACTAAATAGGGTTTTACCACTAGCGATTTTTACTACTTTTGCCCTTGGGTCATAAAATTTGATGATAGCCGATATCAACTTCGGACAAGGATGAACATAATCACAAATATAAGAAATAAGAAGAGAGCATAACATCGTACCTTGAGTCGAGTTGCTCCTTTCTTATATCTATTGTTGATGTTCCTTCTAAGCTTCGTTCTCTCTGTGAGGACCATTGTCGTCACTTTCTTGTTGATATAGTGCCCCACTACCCTTTTTATTTTTACTTCTTGGTGTCTTCGAAGCCATTTTTCAAGAATTCTCAAATTTTTCGAATTCATAGATAATATTTAGCTATCATTCTCTCTTTTTCCTTGGTGAATGTTGCTCTTTGTTGAATGAGTGGATTCTATGTTTTGACACTTTTAATTTCCCATGCATGCACATCCTCTACCATTAATGTGGCCACTATGTGAACTACCCATTGGCACGCTTTTCAAATTAATTTCATTCCTTTTGGTGGCTTGGAGGTACAATTCTAATTTTTGATTGGCCAAAATTCAAACCTGCTCCATACCTTCATGGTGTCACTTTGTCCTTTTCCCTTTTGAGCATGGGAAATTTGAGCATTTATTTGCAAGTTTTTTACCTTTTGGAAGTGGTACGATGTGGAATCCATTCTTCGCTCAAAAATACTCTTGTGATTGAACCTTCTTTATTTAAAAAAAAAATGGATTAGAACATTATTCCACTACCACTTTAGTCTTTTTAAGTGTGGAATATAACACATGTTATTCCACTGGTGTTGTAGTTCATTTGAGTGCGGATTGGAGCTCACTCATCATTCCTTGCTTCCTTAGTGTATTTTAGTGTGGATTGGAAACTTGTTGCATCCTTGGGAACACTTAGCTTATTTTGCACTTTTCTTTTTTTTTTTTTATACAACATGTTATCAAAATAAAACTTGATATAAAATGCAAAAAAAATATGATACAAAGTATGTACATATATTACAATGAGCTTATATTTCAATCAAAATAGAGTTTAAGATGAAAACCATTAACTAAAATTGGTTGTATGTTTCCCTCTAGATCTTCAAGCTAGAAAACATTGGTCTCTTTAACCTCTATTATCTTGAAAGGGCCATCCTAGAAGGAGTCAAACTTTTGATGATGTCCTGGTTTAGCTCTTTCAACATTCCACCTGAGTACAGAGTCTCCAACCTAGAATTTTTTGAACCTTGCCTTCTTGTCAAACCATGCCTTGATGTCCACTGAATGCTTTTGAAAGTTCTCATAGGCCTGAGTTCTTTTCTCTTCTAACTATAGTAGGTGTGTCAACCTTGTTTCCACTAGATTTTCCTTAGATTCCTCTTCTGTGTTTATCAGCTTGAGTGTCGGAATCTCCAAATGGATAGGTAACACTACTTCCTTGCCATACACTAAGGCATAAGGAGAAGTCTTGATGGACTTCTTAATAGTAATTATGTCTACCCACAAAGCTTGCTCCAGCATTAGGTGCCAACTTCTTTTATTACCCTCTAGTGATCTTCTCAAAATCCTTAATAGGTTTTTGTTAGTTGATTCTGCAAGTCCATTCCCTTGAGGGTAGTAATTTGAAGTATTCTTAATGGTGATGCCATACTTGCTAGAAAACTCAATATACTTGGCTCCTATGAATGTTGGTCCATTGTCACTCACCAAGGCTTTCGAAACACCAAACCTTGAAATCAAGCTTTCCATAAAATTGATCACCACTTCTTGGTCTGATTTCTTTGTAGGAATAGCTTCTACCCATCTGGTGAGGTAGTCTATAGTAGTTAGAATGTACTTGTGCTCAGCTAAATAATGAGGGTTGATAACCCCTATAAATTCCAAACCCCATTGTTGAAAGGGTTCTTCCACTTGTATTGGCTTAAGGGGGAATGAAGCATTCCTTGTCCTCCCTACATGTCATTGGCATTTGTCATAGGCTCTAGTGACTTTGAAGGTATCAACAAATATAGTAGGCTAATAATAGCCTACTCTAATGATTTTTAAAGTTGTAACTCTACCTAAGAAATGTCCTCTAGATAGTCCTCCATGGAACTCCTCTATGACCTTTTGTTGTTGATCATATTTTAAGCACTTAAGGAGAACTCCATCAAGGTTCCTTTTGTATAGGCCTTCTGGTAGTAAGACATACTTCAAAGCTTGAAGTCTATATCTTCTTCTTTGTGATGCATTAAGATCAGGAGGGCATACCCCAGTTTGAAAGTACTTGATCATCTGATCTACCCAATCTAATTCATCTGAATGTAATCCTTCAATCTGATCATCTGTTGTTGCTTGACAAGTTGTTATTTATTGATACTATTGCTTCTATTAGACCTTGGCATAGGGCTCTTCCTCTTACCATCTTGGTAGGATGGATTTCCACATCATATTCTTGGATTTTAGTGATCCAACTAGCTCTCTTATCTCCTAGTTCACCTTGTAGAATAAAACTTCTTACATCTGGATGAACAACATAAACTAGGGTCTTGCTTTGAACCAAGTATTACCTAAATTTCTTCAATGATTTCATTACAAAAAATACTTGTTTCTCAATAAAATTATACTTAACCTGGTATTCATGGAGATTCTAGCTCCAAAATAATATAGGGTGTTCCTCTCCTTGATCATTTTTTTGGGTGAGCACTGATGCATAACTTTCCTCAGCTCCATAAGCATAAAGGATGAAATATTTACTAAAATCTGGATTTACTAGCACTAGAGCTGTTGCAATGGACTGCTTGATAATTTCAAAGGCTTGCTTTCCTTACTTCAGTCCATTTGAAATCTACATATTTCTTTAGTAGTTCAGATATAGGCCTCACCTTCTGAGCAAAGTCAGAGATGAATTTCTTGATAAAGTTTATTTGACCAAAGAAGGACTGCAAGGCTTTCTTGTTTATAGGTAGTGGAAGAGCAAGAATGGATTTGATTCTATCTAGATCTATGGCCATACCTTCTTTTGAGACCACATGACCTAGCAAATTTCCCTCATGTACTACAAAAAATGATTTCTTAGGATTGAGGGAGATGCCAAATTCTCTGCACTTTTGAAAAACTTGTTCAAGGTGTGCTAAGTGGTCATGCTTGTTGTGGGAAAACATAGTCATGTCATCTAAATAGATTAGAATGACCTTGTTAATCAGTTCCCCAAAGGCATAGTCCATGGCTCTCTAAAATGTGGCTCCCACATTGGATAACCCAAAAGGTATTCTCTAGTAGGCAAATGTGCCCCATTTTGTGGTGAATGTTGTTTTATACTGATCTTCATTCTTCACCCAAATCTGGTTATATCTAGAGAAGCCATCTAATAATGAGAACCTTTCTACCCCTACCACTATCTATAATATTTGATCAATCTATGGAAGGGGGTAGTGATCCTTAAGTGATGCTTGGTTAAGATTTTTAAAATCCACACATAAGCGAATATCACCATTCTTTTTCCTCATAGGTACCAAGTTGGCTACCTAGGTTGAATGTTTAATTGGATATATGATCTTAGCCTTCAATAAATTCAAGAGCTCTTCTCTCATTATGGCTTTGATCCTTGGATTTATAGGCCTTTGCTTCTACCTAAATGGCTTGGCATTAGGCTCTAGCTCAATGGTGTGTTGGATAACCTTTTTGTCATATACTTTGAGGTCTTCATATGACCAAGCCACAATGTCTTGGTACTTCATACATAAAGCTTTGATATCCTCTTCTTCCTCTGTGAACATCGGATTCCAACCTTGAGCTTCTTTTCTTTTTCTATTTCAACTTCTTTATAGATTTTCTCATTGACTTCCATGGATCTGATCCTTTTCCTATCTTCATTGTCAAACAGGCTCTCTAGAGTGACCAAACCTCTAGGTATGTGATTGTTCTTAAGTTGAATGACATCCTGTTGATCAATATCTTCTATATTTTCCTCTTGAATAGTGGATAGACAGGCTTCTCTCACCATAAAATCAATGATTTTTTCATCACTTTCAAAGACCTACTAGAAAATTTGCTTATCTAGCACTGTAGGCCTAAAAATAATTTTGATTCCCTTGTCTTTCTTAACTCCTATGTCTATAGAAGGGTTGAAGTTAGCTCCCCTTACTGCTAAGGAATCTTCCAAAGTATTATTTTCTCTAGGAATAAATTTTATGTTTAGGGCATGAAAGGATTCCATCAAATCCCATACCCTATTTCTATATGCTTTTAGGTAATGGTGCTTATTGTTGCACCTTTCTCTTACCTGATTTACTATCAACTCAGAGTCACCATATATGTTCAAGATCTTAATGCCCATATTTTTTGCTTGCATCAGTCCAAGGCATAGAGCCTCATATTCTACAGCATTATTGGTGCATGCCCATGTTAATCTATAGGTAAAAATCTTTGTCCCTTCTGATTGGGACTGTAATACCACACCAACACCAACACCATTTCTACATCTAGCACCATCAAAGTGCATGGTCCATATTTCTTTTTCTCTTAGAGACTGATTAGATATAGTAGGAACTTTCTTCTCTGATTCTATAAAAATATTATATGTGCCCATACCTATCCCAAACTGGTTGTAATCCTCTCTAAAAGGTAATTCATATTCTATTTCTAACTCTTCAAATTTATCCACTATTTCAAATTCTTCAAGAGGAGTGAGATTGCACATGTCTTCTTCAATTTTTTCTATGTGGTAAGACATAGGCTTTTTAGGTGTTATCCTTATCCTCTTTCCTTTGAAAGGAATAACCATGCTAGAATAATCCATATACATGCATCCACCTAACTTTGTAGTGAACTCTCTTGAAAGACATAAGCTAAAATAAGGCTCTAGATCCACCACTACTATTTCTTGTACTATAGTTACCTCAGGTGCTCTATGCAGCCTCATTAAGACATCTTTTATTACTCCCACTATTTTTATAGGTGTTCCATCCAATTGTAGTACTCTAGGGTAGGATCGGGTATACTCCATACCCATATCTTCATAAACTACTTTAGGCATAATTGTAGTTGATGCTCTTGAGTCTATCATACAATTTTGGACTACCCAACCTTCCATCCTCAAAGAAATATAGAAAGGAGGAGGTTTATTCTTTAAAATAGTAGGGGATATTTCTTTCTTTTTAGAGGGTATACTAAGAATTGTGGTGGCCTGCTTTTCTTGTGGATATTTGTTCAAGGAAGATTTTAGTAGGTCAATCTGGCCAGGAATGAAGAGGGTGTCATATAGACTAGATTTTGATGGTATTCTCTTCATTTCTTCCATAATATTGTATTCAGACTTAGCCAAGGTGGGTCTCTCAGGCCTTCTTTCTGGCTCACCATATTTTCTCTTATATTGTTGAGTGGCTTCTATTCTTTATATTTTGGTAATAGAAGGGAATCTAAGCCTCTCTTGAGCCTCATCCTTAGACCTCATTCTGTCTCCCTCAGTTTCTTTCTCAAATATCTTGGGGAGACTATTTTCTTTTTCTTTGGCTTGGGGAATAGGGAAAGTGTTACTGCTTTGGGGAGGTGGATCACTCTTCTTCTGAGAGGGGACCTAGAATTGACCCATATTCTATGGATCTACTTGTAGTGTTTTCTTACCAGACCTTGTCATAATAATAATAGGTCCATCCTCATCTAGCTCTTTCCCAACCATGATTTGGTTAGGTTGCCATAGCATGTTTACCCTTCCTTTCTGGTTTCTTTCTACTTGATCCATAGCTTTTTGGACATGGTGTTGGTACATAACACAATATTGTGAATCATGAGGATCATTACATACCAAACACCAGATATTTACCAGACTTGTCTCTGAAGAACACTCAGGCTCTTCATAAGTTGCATTTACTCTGACCCTAGTACTATTACTAGGACTAGGTCTTTGATATTTATTCACATATGGAAATATTCTTTGTTGAGACCTCTCCATTTCTCTCTTTTCCATTGAATTCATTTTGTTGCTAAGAGTTTTCAAAGTATTCTGTATATCAAGGATGATAAAAAACTCTTGAGGAGTCTGAGAAGGAAGTGGAGGGAAAGGAACTATAGTAGATGGTGCTTTTGGTTGAGGAATGGGAGTCATCTATGGAAATGGGGATGATAATGTAGGGGGTCCATATAAGATGAAGTAGTAGCTTGGATTTGGATATTAGTGGTTTCTAGATTGTAAGGTAGCACAACTTTGGGAGGTAATCTCCCCACATTAATTAGGATATTTTCTGCATGAACTATTACATTATAAACTTGTGGAAATGTTTCCACCCTATATTGTTGGGTTTGTAGGCCTAGATCTGATCCAAGAGCTCTGATATAATACATATAAGCAAGGCATGTAGTTGGTCTAGTTGTAGGGGGAATTATTTTCTAGGTTCTGCTAAACCTCAAATTAAAATCTGAGATAGTTTCTTGTTGATGTTTCTGCATAGATGTGAACTGGTTAAGCAAGGAGAAAGGGTCAATAGATTCATTAAATTCTTCCACAAAAGGCTCAGCCAATGCTACCCATGAAGTGATGGTGTTATCCTCAAGAGTCCTAAACCAATGTAAAATATTTCCTCTAAAGGATAGGGCTAGGATTCTCACAATAACATCCTCATTCTTTATATTATGGATTGCTACCAGATTCAAAATATCTTGATAGTGCTCATATGCAGTCTTTCTAGATCCATCATAAGTGGGAATAGCCTTAGACACATCTTGAGGAATGTCATGCATATGGGCTAATATAAGGGGACCAGTTGTGTTCCAGTTGGGGTACTTCTGCAAAGGCTGATTTGGGGGTACATTTCCCTGATTTGGGGTTGCATTTCCTACCATGTTTCTAGGTGTAGGTCCTACTGGAGGGGTTGTTGGATTAACTATAGGGTTTTCCTTAGGAGGATCTTCTTTTGAATGAAAATATTGGTTTAAATTTCTTATAATAGTAGACCCTCTATAAGGTAGCTCACAATAGAAAAAGAGTTAGGGTTATTCCTTTTGAATGACCTGGTATACATGAAAGAACTATGGTCTACAGGGATAATTATTTTTTAGGTTTAAAGACTAGGGAGTCACCAGGTGAATTTGCTATTCTCCACTTAGCAAGGTCAAGATAATTCACCAAATCTTGATTCCTTTAGGTAGAGATAAAATAATAACTCATATGATGGGTTTTCATGTTCCTTGTAAACTGGTCCCATCGGGCATGCCAAAAATTATTGGGCATCAAATTGACATCAAGTTTTACTTGACACTATGATTATCTATCTTCCAATTTTCTATCTAGGCATGCACTCGATAGTCATAACTCGACACTCAACATTGGATGGACCAAAGGCAACTTCAATCCAACCTCTAGAGTAGGTTGGTTCCTTGTCAACTTAAAATGGTGTTGACACAATTAAAGCTCAATTAGGGTTTTGAGAAAAGGGTTAGAAAAGGTTTAGGGTTAGAGATATTATGAAAAATAGTGGTCGGATAGGCTAACAACATAGGCAACTACAAAAAAATCTCCCACAAACTATTTCTAGTGTCCCATCACTCAAGATTAACAACACCCAAACCCATGAAATCTTCATACATTAAAGCATAAATAGAGATATATTGTAGAAAGCAATTCCAACATCTAATATTGATAATCCAAATTAGCATAATAGACCAATAGTTAGATTTAATAGAAATAAACTTCCTAACAACATAGATCTAACTATGAACATATTTCAATTACTCTCACAACTAGTAATCCAATAAGCTGGAATGAACTAACCACTAAAGTATTAATAAAAATGCAGCTCAAAGCTTCGAACCTCTTGCACAAAGATGATGAAGATGACAAATTTTGAGTCAAAAATCAGAGTAATGCTCCTTCCATTAGTTCATAGGAATATTTATAGTAGGGCAAGCAAATACACTAGAGCCGACCCTTAAAAATGAGGGTTCGACCTCTATTTATAGTTTGTAAAATGAAAGAATATTAAGGAGACATTACAAAGATTACAAATTTATAGCTCAATAGAGAGTTTTTCTGGCATTATCTTATTGGTTGATGAAGTCTAGGAAATCTATTATGAGTAATCCACCATGGTAGCTTGGCTCTCTAACTTGTTGTTGATGGTAGTTGGTATTTAGTGTTGGAAACTACATCTGATCCATTGATCATTCTTGGAAGCTTGCTCCATCATAGATCTACAACTACTTCTGGTTCTTGTTCTTGAAACCCTTCGATGCTTCATCTTCCTACCCTCCAACTGACTCTCTGATCTAGTAAGAATTTACTTTTAAATACTTCAATAATGTTAGCAAACTCTAGTCATTGATCTTCATCATGAATGGCTATGATTAAAACTTGAAAATACTCTACAAATTGGTGAGGAAAGAACAAAAGCACATTTCACACTTTTTAATTGTTGATATCATCTTTAGTAGCTTTAGTTCTATGGAATCAAATTTTGGTATGAAATGCACTAAGGAGTGAGTGGGATTAAGTCCATTGCCAATCCACTACCTAGCCTTCCTTTTCTCTTCTTTGGCTTCAAACAAATTACAATCCACACAAAAAGTATGTTGACATCATCTTTACCTTAGTCAAAATGTGGAATCACCAATCTACACTAAAGCTAGTGCAAATAATCCTTTGTCATCATTCCACTTTGTAGTGTAAAATAGTCTTTGTCACCATTTCACACTCTTTGTAGTGTTTTCAGCCTTTATGTCACCATTCCACACCGAAATACTCTTGGGACTCAGCATAATCAAGACTTATCGACACTTAGTCACTGGAGCAACAAACAACCATCACCATTCTACACTTCTTTTCATGCTGACATCATCTTCACCCAAAATTTTTGTGGAATCGGGACTCACCTGGAATCCACTTCCAAATACACTATGAACTGAGCGGAATGGAATTTAGCTCATTTAAGGTGAAAAACACTAAGTGTTGAGTGGATTGGGGAACTCTCATTGTGGATCCGCTCCAAAATACTCTATGTCCTCAACGGAATAGAGATTTCATGCCTTAGAATAAAATTTTCAATGTTTTCTAAGGATGTGGTCATTTTGGGCCTACAATTAGTTAGTCCATCATTCATTGGTCATGAAGTAGGTAGAATGAGACTGTTGAAATCTTGCAAACATTGCAACAATCAAGTGTAATTGGGATGGATTACTATAGTACCCTCTTATACTATAGTATATATTAACTTATGTTTGTATTTTCTATTCATTCATGAAATATAGTGAGTTGATATAAATTTCAAAGTGCCTTCCTAAGGGTAGGGTTATGCATAGTGGCTAATCATCATTAATTAATGAATATTTGGATTTTTTAAATTTGGAATTGGCTAATATTGGGGACCCTTGACCAGGGCCCATTAGCCCAAAAAAATTGGGTGTAAATTTTTTTTGGGTAGATTTGCCCTAATTTTATAATAATTGGACCATTTTAAGTTTAAATCTCCAATATTACCCCTAATAATAGGGGACCTTTTCACCTTGAAATTATAAAGAATTTTGGATTTTGAAACTAATTCACCCCATTTTTATAAATACATTTTAGGGCCAACCCCTTATGCATAACCCTACCTAAGGGAGATTTGCACCTTGGTTACTCAAAATAAGGGTTCATTTTGGAGTAATTGTAGATAGTTGATTCCTATCCTCTTTATTTTTAGTATTTATGTGAAGTGTGCTATTAATTAACTTGACTATATTACACATTAAGTGTCATTTAGATAGTGGATATCATTTACTGTTTTCTATATATTTTAGCAATTGCTTAGAGTCTCCTTTAACCATTTATTTTCAAGCAATTAGTAGGTCTAAAAAGTACCAACAATAGTAAGGATCCAAGCAATACCTCTTGATAGTGCACTTGACTAAGCATTGAAGGATAAGAATGTATAATATGCTTTGTGGTTGTATGTAGGCCCTTAACACTCTAGTATGTATGCCTAAGTTAGAAGGCATAGGCTTAAAGTCTAGGATCAATAGGTAGTTAGGTCATACTAGGACTACATATAGGCTTGACAATATAGAAAGGATATTATGCACACATATAATGTATGACATCTTGTAAGTCTCTATAATCCTAGATTGTAAAATATTAAAGTGACCCATCAAACATAATCTAGTTTTTTTCCAATTTGTAAGCTTAAGCTAGCTTCCTTTCTATAACATAGTCTAGTTTCCATTTAAGCTTGTTTATTTTAGCAAGCATATTATAGTTTTAAATCGAATTAGTTATTTCAATAAGAGTAATATAGTTTTAATTATAGTCTATTTTATTCCCACAAGCATAAATTAGATTTAATTTTGGTTTGTTCATTTTATCAAATATAGATTAATTTTATTTCTATAGCAATATAGTTAAGTGTTAATTTACAATAATGTCAAGTTCTACTTTTTGGAGCACAATATTAATAAAATAGCTAGTTTTATTCCCTAGTATGATTTCAATTATTTTTTTTAAACTAGTTCAATTTTTTATACAACTTTACTTTTTTTACAAAAGAATAAAAACTGATCTGATGCATCCCTTGCCTTATTACTTGATTATCTAAAAGTAAACTAGACCACCCTTGTACATATACTTTATTAATATTCTATAAAATATTACATCCTTAGATTGATGAAATTCAATATGACCTATTATAGACTTGAATCATTAACACTTAAAGCCTTTTGCCATAAATTATGTTACATCCTTTCCAATTCCTGGTAAAAACACAATGGCCTTGGATCAACTTCAAGCTTTGTCATATTTGGGTGTCCAAAATATAGATAACAATATGACTCCTTAAAGACTATGGTCCTTAGATTGATAGAATTTAACACATATATATATCTTGATTCTCAAATCTAATCTCTTTTTGGTTTACATCACTCATAGCATAGATCCTAGGTATCCTTTAATAGGGATATATTCTCTATTTGATAGTGCTTATCTCCATATAAAGGTCTTAAAATCCACATTCTAAATGTTGTCTTGAGAGTAGTCATGAGGTCAATGTGTCTTCTACAATTAAGTGCATCAATTACCCAAAATTCCTCCCTTGATTTGGATAATATCAATGTCATACTCACATTGGAATTCCAACTATTGTCATTATTAGGTTTTCAAGTTTGGCTAAGTAAAAATATATCCAAGTCCTTGATAATTGATGTTCAAATAAAAATATTTCCAAAAGAGATAAAATATCTATAATTTTAAAGCATGAATGACTATTGGAAACTATGGATCATATGGTGCATAGTTTTTCTTACGTAATTTTAGTTTTCAAGACCATTAAATAACTACTTATTTCTCTTGCATCAAAACTTACCCTATGCTTTCACCTAGGGCATCAATAATCATAGTGAATTCCACTTTGAGATCAGGTGCCTTGATAATTGAGGTTGTTTTTAACTTCTCTTTCAATAATTTAGAATCCTTCCAACACTTATTAGAAGAAATATATATATTTTCTTTCCATTGGAGTGAGGTGATTGGATTAGTCAAATTATAGAATCCTTCCATAATCCTTCTATAACCCATGAAGCTATGGAATTAATGTACATTATAGAGTGTTGGCCATTCCATAATGAATTAATCTTCATCAAATAAATACCTCCATAGAAATTATATGCCCCAAAAAATGCACTCTTTAGAAAGGTTTCTATATAGGTCATGCTCTCTTAATATCTTCATTCATAGATTTTCTAAGTGCACTTCCTAATTATAGGAGTAAATCAAAATATCATATAGAAATACCAACATAAATATCCAAATAATCTATAAACTTGATGTTTTTCAAGTTCATGGAAGTAGCTAGAGAATTCATGAGTCCAAATGGAATCATAGAGAAACTTATAATTCCTATTTTGAGTTCTAAATATTTTTATATCATCTTCTTTGATTCTTAATTTATGATATACTAAATAGAGATCAAATTTTAAAATATTATTACCTCTTTCATCTGGTCATATAGGACATCAAAACTTGGAAGAGGGTATTGATTCTTAACCATTTTCTTGTTCAACATTCAATAATTGATATACAATTTGAGGGTATTGTCTTTATCTTTCAAAAAAATGACCAGTGCATCCCATTATTGATGAGCATTAAATATTTCAATCTAGATAGGCATACTTACAAGGCATTGGGCACTATATATGCATTATAATAACTAATAGAGAACTGTTGGCATTTTTGCCACATTGGAATTTTGTTGTAGTGTGCCACATTGAAAAGTGTTTTTTCTTTTTTAAGTGTTTTCACACATTGAACACTTTTTCCTATGGATGTAATCTTGGGTGAAGTTTGGTGCAAATATTCCTTGAAAAGAGATTAATATTGATAAAGATACTTCTTGAGGTGATATGATCGCTGAAGCTACCAAGTTTAAGCATGTGCTCTTGATTCCAGTGCAATATTGTTCATTTTCGAGGCATCAACCACTTCGTGGGCATGCATTTCCAAGGCGCCACCATAGAGATTGAAACTGGACCGATGATTTGTGCTGAAGCTTGATATGCCATGTGATAAAATCAGCAGTTATTTTATTTGGCATTTGCTCATTGGTTCATTGTTGTGGTCGAGGAGAAAGTTGTTGCTATTGGTGGCTGAGTGGCCGACACTTTGCCTCCACATGTATTTAATGAAAGAGGCGAAAACCTCTATAAATACTAATCAAATTCTTATTGTAAAGGGAGGTTAGATATTTTGCAAGAAAACTCTCTAAGTTCTCTGCATCAATAGAAGAGACTTGGCTTCTAAAATTTGCAAGCATTCTTATGTGTGTGATTTCCTTCTTTTTTAAAATCATTTTTGTTTATGCTCATGCTCTTGCTGTTAAGTTTTGAATTCTGCATTCTGAATTCAAACGTTGTTGGTTAGTGAGTAGATTTTGAAATGCGATCCGGGGTTATCTCTACAAAGGTGTGAGTTAAATTTTGCTGCTTTCCTTTTATTATATGCTGTTATAAAACTTGGTGGAATTTTTGCTGTTAGTCTGCCCCAAATTCTACACTTCGGCCTGTGGCTATATTTCCCTTTCTTTCAGTTATTTTTCAATTTCTTTCCTGCATCCCTAGTCTTCAAACAGTGTAGAATTTAGTAAGGGAGCCAGCCCTCTCTGGAGATCGGTTCGAAGGAATTTTCTTTTTCCCTCGGCCTTTCAATGTTGGCCGAGTCTAGGGCGCACAAGTGATGAAATCTTGTACTTAGGCAGATTTGTGACCAACAATTTTTGGCATGCCCGGTGGGACAGACTGTCTCTATCTCAGTAAGATCCATAATCGGTGGGACAAGTACTATTCCAAGTTGACAAACCCACCTATGCCAACAGTTTTTGGCATGCCCGGTGGGACCCTAAAAGTTTCACTTTCAATAGTATTGAGGTTTAATGTTCGCCTTCATGTTGTATAGTTAGAACATTTGGCGACTCAACACTACCCAGAAGCCTCCGAACGTGGAGACAGTGAGAGTTGTACTTCATGATCACAAGATCGAAGGCCAAAAAATCTGAAAATCCCGTTGAGTTTTTTGAACTTGACAACCAAAAATTAAGTGGACACCCTAAGTTGGTCTCCCCACCACTTACGTCCTCTGCAACATCCTCACAAATTGTTGGTGTATTTTTTGTTCCTTCAAGTTCATCTAGTACTGCTACTAGTTTTCCACCTCCTCAACCACACACACCAGTCCAAATGGCCCAGAATCCTCCACCAAGGCAGTTCTCGACATGGAATAGTTCGGGAGCCTTGAATTTACTAGCACAAAATCCAGTCCCTCAAGCTGCTTTGAAAGCTTTGTCGACCTATGATGGTACTGGTAAAACTGCTTATGAGCATATTCAAGATGTAGCCTCTTTGGCGACCATCCATGACATAATGGACGAAGACGTGATGATAAAATTGTTGGTGTTGTCACTGAGAGGGAAATTGTTGTATTGGTACCGATCGTTGCAACCAGGCACTATTGCATCATGGGATCAATTAGGAGAGTTGTTAATCAAAAACTTTCATGAACAAGCCGATCCATTTTCCTTGTTGCATCAATTTAATGCAATTCAAAGGCATCCGTAGGAGGAGATAGCGGACTTCAATGTCAGATTTACCAGAAGCTGGCAGAGAGTTCCTGAAGGTCTTCGACCCACTCATGAGCAAGCTGCATTCTATTATCTCAGAGCTTTTAACACAGACATTGGCTTGGCTATCCGACAGTCCAACGTGACTACATTCCCAGAGTTGTTCGAACAAGCACAAAAGGTGGAAGCAGACTTGATTGCCATAGGTAGGCTTCCCCCAAAGGTAACAATGCCTATCTTACCTGATCTTCCTAAGCATTTGTATTCTGGTTCATTTTCACAGCCTATGCCTTCCATGTATCCTATTCCATCATGGAGCTCAAGTGCGCCTCAGATCGCACCCATTCCAGTTCCCCAGCTCCCTGCTCCAACTATTCCACAATTGCCTGCACCAAGCATTTCGCAATTACCAGCTCCCACTTCATTCCCAGCATTGCCTGCACCGCCAACACCTCTACCTATACCGGCACCTCCTACGCCCTCAAATCCTGATCCTTACACAACGCTATTACAAGAGGTAAAATCTGCTAATTCAGCTATAAGAGCAATGGGAAATAAAATCACAATTATTGAAAGAAAGCAGGCCGAGAGAGATTTCCAACCCAGGAGATTTCAACCTCCGCCGATCACTAGAGAACAAGCGGCTTCAACAAGCAAAGTGCCCGAGAAGAACCCGATTGTGTTGACGAATGAGGAAGCTGGCCCTGTAGAAAGAACATATTGGTGCTCTACATGTAATGATCCACACGGTGAGGAGACTTGTATGGTTCATTTGAACTATGTACAAACATTGGCCGCAAGCTCTTCTGGAGGACAAGTTAACATGATTACTGAGGTAGATCATAATTTTATGGTTCCATCTGAAGAACAAGTCTCAGTTCTCACGAGAACTGGGAAGAAGCCAGTCACGATAGATCCAGCAGAGATGGAACCATTAAGGGTACCGGCTGATCCAAAGATGCAAAATGAGAAGAAACAAGTACAAGTGAAAGCTCCTGCTTCAATACCAAAGCCAGATTCACCTGTTCTATTAAAAGATCTTTTGCCACCATGAGCAAAGGAAATATTGCAAGAAAAAGCCTCAGCTTCACAGGCAAGAGCTGAAACAGAGGAACAAGCCAGAGAAAAGCTCAAGTACCCATATTTGACTAAAATACTGAGGGTAGAAGCCACTCAGCAATATCGGAGCAAATATGAAGACACTATTGAAAAGAGGGAGTCTGGTGCATCTACATACAATATTGTTGAAGAATTGAAGAAGATTCCAGCCAAGGTTAGTCTCTATGATGCATTACAATTACCTGGGCAAGTTGATTTGTTACAAGAATCATTGAAGTCTATGAAAGATAATGAGAAGAATCCTACCCAGACGATTTTTGCTCAAACATTAACTACTTCAGCCACTAGAAAAAATAGACCACCCCCATTTTATTTGTCACTCAGGATGGAGGGTTGGATAGTGCACAACTGCATGATTGATTCTGGTGCTGCGACAACTGTCATGCCAAAGGCAGTTTGTGAAGTCATGGGTATGGAGTATACAAGAAGTAGCCCCGGTGTCTTGCAGTTGGATGGGACTCCCATGAAAATAGTGGGTGTAATCAAGGATATTCCTATTGTTCTACATAGTATGCCTCAAATTACAGTAATTCAGGAGGTAGTTGTGGTTGATTTGGAACCATATTTCAGTATGTGTTTGTCGAGAGAATTCACTGCCAAGCTAGGAGGCTACCTTTCTCTGGATTATTCTCACTTGGAGATTCCTTTCAAAGGAAGAAGAATCCGGATCTACAATGAGAAGCCTTCTACTTTTCATATAGAGAAGATGGAAGAAGAAGAAAAGTCCACACATTCTATCAACATGATAACTGAAGAATTGGAAAATCCTGATTTGATGGATGAAGTCCTGGATGAGCTTCGCTTAGAGGATGAGTTTTCAATGCTCGATTTTAATGCCATGATGGAAACTGAAATTGGTTGTTACTCCATTACAAAGCCTGAAGAGGTTGAAATAAAGATGCCTCTTGATCAAGATGATCAAGACTCTATGCCCGATCAATTATGGAAGTTGTATTTTGATGGAGCAAGATGTAAAAATGGTGCGGGAGCAGGGATTGTTCTTATTTCTCCCTCTGGCCTACAGAAAACATATTCATATCGACTGACCTGGAGTTGTACTAACAATGCTGTTGAGTATGAAGCGTTGTGCCTAGGTTTGAAGAAGGCAAAAAAATTGGGGATTGAACAATTGCAGATTTTTGGTGACTCTGAATTGATTGTGAATCAAGTAACGAACAAGTGCATCTCCAAGCAGCATTATCTCAAGGCGTACCGCAACAAAGTTTGGGACCCTGGCAAACATCACAAGTTCGAGGTAATATGGGAAGGTCCATTTCAAATCACAGGCTTTGATTTGAAAAAGAAGAGAAAACAAAAACAAAAAAAAAAAAAAATGAAAAAGTGTGCAGAGCCCGGGACTTCCCAGGAGGTCACCCATCCGAGTACTACTCTAGGAAGGTTATGCTTAACTAGGGAGTTCTTTAAAAACTTGAAAACCAAAAAATCAAGTTGGATGAGGTGTTTAGGGGGTCCAAAGTTCTGGAGGTGTAAAAAAAAAAAAAGCAGAGGCTTACATTTTTCCCCACTTTTCGCTCTTCAACATGGCCTTACCTTGGAACCCTTGTTTTTTGGATTTTGGCTGCATTTTTTTCCCCCTCCCCCATGCAAGAAATTTTCTTTTTAAGAGAAAAAAAAACCTCCACTCCCTCCATGCTCCATTCGAAATTCAAATTCCGAAATTTGAATTTTCCCTCCCAAACCTTTTCTTTTTTAAATAAAAAAAGGCATAACCCGAAATTCCTTTTTCGGGCCTCCGAAATACCCTTTTCGGACTTCAAATTCATTCCGTCCCTCCCATTCCTTCATGCCCGAAATGCCCTTTTCGGATCCCAAAAATAGTGTTTTCGGGATCCCAAAAGCCTTCCCTCTCGCCCTTTGACTAGTCAACCCCCAAAAAAAAAAATAAAAAATTGCATGCTTCTCGAGCTCGTTTTTCTACCGCCCGAAATAGCCTTTTCGGGTCCCCGAAACACTATCCCAATTCCCATTCCCCCCTTCCTTTACTTTTAAAAAATATAAAAAAAAAAACGTGCTCATGCATGCCCGAAATTTCTTCCTTTTCCCCCCGAAATACCCTTTTCGGGTCCCCAAAAACACTATTTCGGTTCCCAAAAAAGCCCTTTCAAACCCGCCAATATGCATGTCTTCCACCACTCCCCGTCCGCAGTCTTCGTTATCCTTCCGAAATAGCCTTTTCGGACCCCCGAAAACACTATTTCGGGTCCCGAAATTCCCATTCCGTCCCCCGAATAAACCATTTCGCCATTCCAAAAAAAAAAAAAAAAAACCAATGCTACTAAAATAAGAAAAAACATCATGCATTTGAATCCTTTCGCTCCTTTTTTTCCCATGCACCCCCCATCTCCATGCTGCACTATCCGTAAATTCCGCTCATTATCATTTCTCACTCCGCTCACTCATTACACTTTCTATAAAAAAAAAAAAAAACTACCACTTCTCGCATTTCAAGAAGTGGTAAGAAGCCTACAAATAAAAAAATAAAAAATAAAAGCATCATTGGAATGCATGCGGTGCCCATGAAATTAGAACGCTTTCCAACGGATGTGTATGAAAATTTATAAAAGGAGGCCCATCCTTTTGTTTTCAATCAAAGCATTTGCAGGGTTCCTATATCGAAGTCTTGCGAATCCCTTTTGCTCCAGGGTTTGTTGTTCGTTGCTGCATATTCAAAGGAAGTTGAAGATGGGGAGGAAAGCTACAGAGGCCAAGAAGGTGAATGTACAAAAAAGGCCTGAGATCGCGAAGAAGCCGCGAAGAGCTCGAGAAGAAAAGGTTGAAGATATGGACCGACCGAACCCTTATGATGATCGCTTGGGACAGATGCTTGCAATATCACCAACAAGGGAGTAGAAAGCTACTTCTAGATGCCGAGTTTGTTGCACCACCATATGTCCCCCGGGAGTCCCCGTACTATAGCATTTCATTCTCATCTCTCCTGGTACTTGTGTACACCCCGTGCATCTATGTCCCGGCCGATCCGGGCAATCGCACAATGCTACAACATCGTTCGCAAGAACCGTCCAAAATGCCCATGGAGAAGTATTGTTTAGTATCTCGCCTAGTTCCATAGAGATGCGTTTGCTTGCGGTGCACAACTTTCATCTTCTGCTACATTAAAAAAATTCAGTTTTAAGGAGGAGAAGTATCAACAGATGCAGCTGCAAGTGGGAACTCTGTACCCAATGAATAAAGGCCTGGAATCGATTACATTCAGGCGAGCTGAATACCCCGTGAGCCGCCAGAAATGTTGGCATTTTTGCCACATTGGAATTTTGTTGTAGTGTGCCACATTGAAAAGTGTTTTTTCTTTTTTAAGTGTTTTCACACATTGAACACTTTTTCCTATGGATGTAATTTTGGGTGAAGTTTGGTGCAAATCTTCCTTGAAAAAAGATTAATATTGATAAAGATACTTCGTGAGGTGATATGATCACTGAAGCTACCAAGTTTAAGCATGTGCTCTTGATTCCAGTGCAATATTGTTCATTTTCGAGGCATCAACCACTTCGTGGGCATGCATTTCCAAGGCGCCACCATAGAGATTGAAACTGGACCGATGATTTGTGCTGAAGCTTGATATGCCATGTGATAAAATCAGCAGTTATTTTATTTGGCATTTGCTCATTGGTTCATTGTTGTGGTCGAGGAGAAAGTTGTTGCTATTGGTGGCTGAGTGGCCGACACTTTGCCTCCACATGTATTTAATGAAAGAGGCAAAAACCTCTATAAATACTAATCAAATTCTTATTGTAAAGAGAGGTTAGATATTTTGCAAGAAAACTCTCTAAGTTCTCTGCATCAATAGAAGAGACTTGGCTTCTAAAATTTGCAAGCATTCTTATGTGTGTGATTTCCTTCTTTTTTAAAATCATTTATGTTTATGCTCATGCTCTTGCTGTTAAGTTTTGAATTCTGCATTCTAAATTCAAACGTTGCTGGTTAGTGAGTAGATTTTGAAATGCGATCCGGGGTTATCTCTACAAAGGTGTGAGTTAAATTCTGCTGCTTTCCTTTTATTATATGCTGTTATAAAACTTGGTGGAATTTTTGTTGTTAGTCTGCCCCAAATTCTACACTTCGGCCTGTGGCTATATTTCCCTTTCTTTCGGTTATTTTTCAATTTCTTTCCTGCATCCCTAGTCTTCAAACAGTGTAGAATTTAGTAAGGGAGCCAGCCCTCTCTGGAGATCGGTTCGAAGGAATTTTCTTTTTCCCTCGGCCTTTCAATGTTGGTCGAGTCTAGGGCGCACAAGTGATGAAATCTTGTACTTAGGCAGATTTGTGACCAACAAGAACCTAAACCTATATGTTTCTATGAGTAAACTCAAGATCTTAGAGAGGTTTGATAATCATGCACTTACTCATCCTAAATTCCATAGGATAAAGAATGTAATAATAATGTATATATGTTGTAGATTAAATAATATAAATGAAGCTAAAACTATTAAATTCAAAACTAAAAGCTAGATATAAACATTCATATTCATGCATTCAACTATGGAAATGGAGAATAACTAAACTAGAGCAATTTATTTAGGACTATGAGTGTATTAGCTAACTACAAAATATGAAGAAATAAAAATTTCTCATGGGAGTTCTTGAACCATAGAATTTGCAACGAGCCATGTCTAAAACTAGTCATAGTTTTCCCATGATGGAAAAAATTATTACACTCAAAATTAGATTGACATAAATCTAGTTTGTTTTTGCTAATAACTGTACGATAAATTTTAGTCCATTATTCTGTACAACTAAGTTATAATGCTAATTGATGCTAAGATAAACAAAGGATGATTGAACTCTAAACTATATACAATGAATTAAAAAACCAAGTAAAAACTTCTCTAAACTATTTAGCAACATTCAAAGAATGTAGTTAAAACTACCATGGCCAAATTTAACTATAAATAGAATATTACAAAACAAAAAGATAATTTTAGGTCTTCTATAATTGGATAATCCCAATAGCCAATGTTTTATATTTAGATAACTAGATAGGAAAATTATGGGGTAAAAAATATATATGCTAATTGAAATTTATTAAGGTATAATGATCCGGTTGTTACTCTTAGCCAACTCCATACTTACATTTATAGTGTTGAAAAAGGCATATAAATAGATTTTATTTACATTTGTATTTACCTCTAATGATACATCAGTATAATAGGTAATGTTCATAAATTTTCATATTGCTCGATCGATGCAGTTTGATATGCACCGGGTCCTTCATAAAACTGGAATATGTAGAATCATACAAATAGTTATTAGCATACAATTTTAGCAAAGTTAGCACGATTTACATTCTCATAGTCAGGCCCACTTGTGTTCCTATAGTTCAATGGAAATGACTTGAAAACTAGGCTATAAACACCCTATTTTCTTCCCATAGTAATACCTTATACCTAGAGTATAAAAGGAATGTAGGATCACTCTAGGGTGAGATAAGTTAGTATATAACATGCATAATTTAAATTCCTATAAAACTATCAAACCACTATCTTCCATAATTTATAAAATGTTTACCATTTTAATAAAAAGAGTAGTTTAAATAATATTTTTTTCATGAAAGTTTAGTTTTATGGTAAAAAAGGCTATATGAATGAGTCTATTATTAGACTTGTTCTCTCTCCCTATTGAAATGGTTAAATGTCCTATGTAATGTTCTCTTGCCTTAGCCTTCATTCGCATCTTGTAGTCCTCTATGAACTAGTTTATTTTTAATAGTCTCTTCTCCTAATATTATAGGGTATAGGATAAGTATATTTTACTTCCATATGATACCTTCTATTGTCTTCAATATCATGATTGTTGAAAGTGTAATTTGAGTTATGGACAAGGCCAACATTGTATGATGTGATATTTTATAGGCCTCTAGGCAATTATTGTAAAACTATATTTGATATAATATATTGTTTTATTATGTAAGACCTATAAGCTATTATTAACCTTGTTATGGTTAACCCATATTATAAATTATAATGAAACCTAAACCCTCTCATTATTGAAAGTATTACATTATTTTTTACCTTGAAAGAATATTGCAAGTATCTTGTAAATAGTTCGTATATATTTGAGTCTAAAATTTATAAATATGTGGCATGAAAAGAGTCATTTTAATGTAAATAGCCATTCAGGCTAAGTTGGATTAGAATTTGTAATATGCCCTTAGATTCCCTTCCCATCATGCAAATAACCAAACGTGAAAGCTATGTTCACCAACGTACTCCTCAAAAGTTGTTCATGGAGAGTAGCACCCCTCCTACTTTTAAATCCCCTCTTTAGGGAATGAGTATCTCATTTTCTAGTTGTTGGGCTTACATCTAGAGTCTGAATGATCTCATAAATTTGGTATATAGAGTGAGCAAAATTCCCATTACCTATGCTAAAAATATGGCCATCCTCTTAAAGGAATACAAAAATGAATACGATAATGTAGATCCTGATGATTAGGCAGCCCCCTAATGTTGTTGGTGTTGGTTAGGTCTATCCTTGAGCATAGCCCCCCAGTCTCTTGGTCCCTAGCTTTCCTCTATTTTTTCTCTTTTTGTATTTTGGTGTGATTTCTTTGTTTTGTTTGCTCCCTAGACCCCTTTTCCTTGTTGTGAGATTGAAGAGGTTCTCATCCTTGTAGCTCGTAGTTGTTTCTTTTGTTGTCCTCTTTTTTAGAACCTTTCTCTTTTATTAAAGGTTTGAGGACCCTTTAAAAACCTCTTCTTTCTATCAATAAAAAAATATAATTTTTTTAATGTGTGTTATCATCATAAGTTTATCTTTTTTAAGAGTCAATAAACATATTTATCATAGGAGAAATATAAAGAGTTAGATATCCTATGAGTTTGAGGAGATGAAGGTTTAGTGAAAGTAGAAAGGTCAAGATTTTTGTGAATGTGAAGAGTATCATGTCCAAGTTGTATATATCAAAGACAACATTGAAATATGTGAATCAAATAAGCTTTGCAATACATTGTATTTGCATTTCTTAAGTATATATATTTCTTAATAATATTTTTAGTGAGTTATTATTAATTTTTATTATCATGGACTGAATATATGTAATTGTGTGAATATTTTGTCTTGATATGTTGTGAAATCCTATGAGGGAAGTGTTGAATTGCTAATAGTGGTATTAGAGCCACCATTGTTGAGAAAAGTATTTTTTGGTTTGAAAAAGCATTGTCTAAGTCAAGCAGGAGGAACTTGGAAGACTAAGCATCCAAGACAATAATAATAGAGGAATAATATCATTTAAGAAAAGAGGCAAAGAGAGGAAATGATAAGACATTGAAGAGATGTCATGAAAGTTGTAGAACATTAGAGAATACAAAAAATCTTAAGAAGTAACTAAAAATCAATGTTCAACAAAGCCAAGGAAGCATTTGAGATCAAGCCAATGAAGTGTCCAAGAGTAGGCCAAGGTAGTCTCTATGAGAAATCCAAGGAAGCATGTGAGAGTAGGAGCCAAGGAGGTGTTCGAGATTAGGATCCAAGTAGCATGTAGGTGAAGTGCAGTAGTGTGCACTACAAACTAGGTGAGACATCATGAAACATCTAGATACATTAGTAGCAAAAAGGTGGAAGAGAAGGTTGGCATCGCAGGTAGAGCATTGGGAGGAACATCAAATTGTTTATATCCAAGTGGAAGGAGTAACAACAGGTGTAGGAGTAGGAGTAATTTTAGAGAATTTATAGAATCTCCTTAAATATATTTTTTATTTATCTAACATTGAATACTAACATTGAGGAGGAGGTTTATTTAAAGGAATTATATATTAAATATAAAATTGATTAAAAGGAGAAAATATAAAGAAGGAGAAAATAAATGATTAAAGAAGGTAAATTGATTGGAGGAAGTAAATTATAAGGAGAAGGGAAAAAAATTAATTTATTGGAGAAATTAAAATTATAAGGAGAAGAGATTAATTAAAAGGAAGAATTTGAAGAGGAAAGATATAATTTTAAATAGTTTATTAAAAAAATTAAGTGAGGAGATATTTATTGAAAGGAGAATTATCTCAGGAAAGAATATTATCCAAAGAGACATGAAAATTAAATTGTAGAAAAATAAAAAATTTGAAGAAATAGATTAATTATATTTGAAGAAGAAGAAATTAAAGAAAGGGGAATTATTGTCCATAGTAACAGAAATTAATTATTTGAAAAGTTATTGAAAAGAAGAATATTTAAATTTTAAGATTGAAGACTGAATATTGAATAAAGACAAAGTGTAGACATGGAAAATTGACCCATCAAAATGAGTCAATTCTTCCTTAGATCCCTAGCTAGCCACCCAAACTTGCTAAGTGCAAATTTGGGGCCCTTTTGCCCTCTCCCTTTGCCTTGTTTCCTTAGCTTTACCAAATTCATGCCCGGTCCATACGGGGCACGAATTTGGCTTGCCATATTCATGCCCTATAATGACGGGGCATGAATTTGGCATTCTAGGGTTTTTCTCACTAAAACCCCTCCCCTTGTCGACCCATTTTGGGGTCGGCCTTTGCCCACGGTGAAATTTCATTTTCCCACCCATTTTTCCCTCCAAACCTCTTATAAATAAGGGTTTGGATTCCCTCCTTGATCCTAACAATTTATTTTGAGATTCTAATTCTTGACTCGCTCATTTTCTCATGCTAACAAGTGCTCTTCTACTCCAAATTGTTATTTTGTTATTTTGTGCTTTGGTGTTTGCTACCCTTGGGGATTGAGTGGAGGAGTCTTGATGATTGGATAGATCAACCTTCTTGGAGTGCTTCTTCCACCTCTTCATTTCTCCTTGATTTCTCCATCAGCTCATCAGGTTTTGTATTTATTTTAGTTACTTTTTAAGTCTATTTTTCATTGTTTTGTGCTTTATTTTTTATTGTTTTAGGGCCCAAAAAGGGTATCTAAACTAAATTCATGCCCCATCCTTATAGGGCATGAATTTGGTAATCTATATTCATGCTCCCTATTTATAAGGTATAAATTTGGTAAATTAGGGCTTGGGGGTAAGTTTTGCACCCCAAAACCCTAATTTGCATCTTGCATTTTAGCATTCTATTGTGTCCATCCTGTCTGCATTTTATTTTATTATTACATATCTATTTTCATTTATTTGTGCATGTTCCAAAGTTCAAATATCAATTTTACTTTTGAATGGTCATCTAAAAGGACCAAGGGGCTTGATTGTTGCACCTCCAAGCTTAGTCTTATAGTGGCCTAAGCAGGCCCCCAAATGTTGATCAAATTTTCTAGGGTTTGTGAAGTTATTTTGTAGGTTTGAAGCTATTGGATATTTTAGATGTAAGATAAATCTTGGATCAACCATCAGATTAGATAAGTGCCCTAATAGATATTTAGGTTGTTTGGTGTTTGCTTTTATTCATTTCTATTCAAAACCTAGATTATAAGTAAAGGAAAAATATTTGATTGAATTTCTAGGCATTTGAAAGAATAAAAGCATATAGTGTGCATCTAGGGTTTTAATCTTGTTTGTGCATTTCCCTTGGACCCTTTCTCAAAGGATTTATTTTGCAATCCTAGGGTTAGACATCATTGAATTACAAAATCATACTAGGGTTAGCTCTTGTCTTCTTGCATCTTGTGTGTCTTGCATTGTTCTTTCATTTTCATAGTTTAGTTTAGAAAGGCCAAACAATAGGTGTATGCTTAATTGACACATCAAAAATTTCCACCCTAGACTTGGAGCGAGTCCTAAAATTATTCTTAGTGAACCCATCCTTTCGTGTCCCTAAGTGTAGAGAATATAACACACCCTCATGGTTCACCTCGGCTCCTAATGGATCCAATCAAGAATCATACATGGTAGGGTAGTTTTCCCCCTCTACATATTTGGTGAACTTGATATGAAAACACATCTTAGTGGCCAAGATAGGAAGCCTCTTCCTTTGTTTTCTTTGAAAACTTTAAATAAGACCACTAATTTTATTTGTTTAGATCAGAAAATATTAAAAATATCTTAAGAATCTTCTTGTGTGTCTTTCCTTGGTTTTCTCCTCTATCCTTTCGCTTCTTCTAATGGCTCCTTTCCTTAGGAGTCAGTGAAGGCATCTAGAATCTGATCAAATTCCTCAAGAAGATGATTATATTGATAGAGAGAATCCTAACCTTGAGATAGAAGAGCAAGAACATGTTGAAATTGATACTAACTATGATCCCTATGAGGGGCCTAATGGTGGCTTCACTTTTATATCAGTTGATCATTTATGGGGTTTCATAAAACATCATAAAGAGACTTTAATTAGAGTTATGGAGTGGGAAGCTTAGCTCGAAAGAGGTGAGGTGCCTCCTCCTCCTACTATCTCTCCTAGGAATGTTCATAACAACCCCTTGTTTGAATCCTTACATCATAGTAATCCTTCTCATCAACCAACATATGCTACTACTATAACCACCAATGTTGGAAGGGTTTTACAAATTCCTCCAACTAGTAGTGCATCTCAATATTATGTTCAATTTCCTCCTCATTCAGCTAATCTCAACATTCATGCTTCTGTTCCACCAAATGTTAGTTATCCTCTCCATAAAGATACCACATATCATAACCCATACCATAATAGTGTCAATACCTCCAACATAAGCCAAGTTCCCTTTCAATAACCTACCTATACCCCTCCTTTAGGGAACCTAAGGGTATTGCACAACAACAATCCTGAAGTGCAAAGTTTAACTAATATGGTGAAATAATTAGTTTCTAGAGTGGATATGATTCAGCCACCTAGTTTCACCTACAACTATAGAGAAATGTGCAATCAACCCTTAGACCCTATCATTACCTCTAGGCCCTACCCTAAGCATTTTTTAATGTTAGTTTTGCCTATCTATAAGGGAATAAAAGATCCAATTGAGCATTTAAGAATGTTTAGGATAACATGCCATGATATCATATATGATGATATGTTGTTACTAAAAATATTCCCTAAGAGCCTTGGTGGTATGGCATTAGAGTGGTATTATCAATTGCCTAATCATTCTTTGAGGAATTTTGAAGAGATAATTGAAATGTTTGTTCAACAATTTGGTGCTTATGTTGAAAAGAATGTGACTATGAAAGATGTCTATATGTTGAAACAAGCTAAAGATGAAATTTTTTAAAATTTTTGTCTCGTTGGAGGAGTCTAGTTGGATGCTTGAGATATACCTTACCTCCTCGAGACATGCTTGAGATATTTATTGGAAACTTACAAGAATAAATATCTTATGAATTGGAAACTACAACTATCACATATTTTGATCAAGCTATAGATCTAGCAAGAAGGGTAGAGCAAGCCCTTATAAGAAGAGGTCAACTTAAAGTAAAATAATATAGGACCACTAAAAATTAGTATAAGAACAAGCATGTGGTTGGTGATGGGGTAATAGATAGTAGGCCTATTAATAGTGTTGTTAATACCCTATAAAATATGGTGCTTAACCAACCTCAAAAACCCCCATGAAGGAATTTCACAAGACTCAACATGCCTATGAATGTGGTCCTACAATAACTTTTGGAAGCTAATATGATTGAGTTACCTCCCATAAGGTAACTTGATACCATAACTGATTGGTATAAGCTTGGTCAACATTGTGAGTATCATAGAGTGGAGGGGCATTTGATAAACTCTTGTAAGAGGTTGAAACATGTGGTTCAAGACCTAATTGATGAAGGATGACTTGTTATAGAAGGTTCTCGATCCAATCCTCCAACAAACAATCAACCTCCTACTCAACAAGCACCCATAACTAATCAAGACATGGGGATCTTCCAAGATCCTCTCCCTAAGCATGGTCAACAGGTAGCTAATCAAGTGTCATATCAAAATGTGCCACCTCCCTATGATAATATGGTTGGTATGATAGCAATAACTACAAGGCAACAAGCATAGAATCAACCGACTCAACATTCTCAGTAGGAGATGAGTTCTTCATCCAACCCACCTTCAAACCACCCCTTAGTTTTGAAGAATACCTAAAAAGGAGCACAAGATTAGAAAACCCACCTTTAGTGTTGAAGCCACAACCTAAAGTCTCCTTTGACATTCAACAATAATTAGCTAGTACCCCAACTAAGATCTCCCTCTTAGAACTTTTGCAAACTTCTCCTATTCATAGGGAAGCTTTGTTGAAACTTCTAAGACAACAATCTATTCCTCAAGACATTTCCCCTAGTGCTATAGCTAATGTTGTAAGTTCTCTTGGGATACATCATATCACATTCTCGGATGATGATATGCCTTCCTCAGACTTATGAGGGGATTCTTCCCTCTACATTACTACATTTATTGGGGAAACTTTTATCAAGTGGATTTTTATTGATAATGGTTCTTCCCTCAATTTATGCACTTATCAATTCTTCCAAAAGTTTGGATTAAAATAGGAAGACTTAACTAAATCTGATATCATCATCAAAGCTTTCAACAATGAGTCCCAAGAAGCTTGTGGTATTATATCCCTCCCCCTTAGGGTTGGACCTAAGATCTTAGATACCTTGTTCTATGTGGTGTCTTGCCCTACATATTTTAATCTTCTTCTTGGATGTCCTTGGATTCATGTGATGAGGGTGGTCCCTTCTACTTTTCATCAATGTTTGAAGTTCAAATCTAAGAATCAACTGGTCACCATTTTGGGTGATCCTCACCCATTCGAATATTGTTTGATGGTTGAGCAAGCTCAATCTGATCTCAATTTATGCCCTTTAGTTTCCTCATCTCACATAACCAAGCAATTTGAAAATCTAAAGGTGAGTGAGGAACCTCTCATCAATGTTTCATCATGGGATCAAGTTAATCCATTTCTTCAAGAGCCTCTTCTAGATCTTGCCAAGCTACCACCTTCACCAAGGACTATAGGTTTACCTCATAAGAAGGGTGAAGTTGTACACATTGGCATGTGTACCTTTATCTTCATAGGTACATCCCTCAAAGAAAATATTCATGGTAGCAACCCTTGTCCTATCGAGCATTCTTTTACCCATTGTTACCTATCCAATGATTACCCACTTCCCAAGAAAATCCTATCTAGTATGGGATATATAGGTAAAGGTTTGGGGCCATGATAGAAGGGTATTCAAGAACCCTTGGATGTTGAGATTTGGCCTAGGAGGTGTGGCGTAGGCTACATTCCTAATAAAAACCAACCTTTACCCTTTGATAATGATGATCATCTTATTACTTATGTTAAATATTTAGATCATCAAATCTTGGAGTGGAGTGATGAGGATGAGGGACCCCCTTATCCCTCAGATATTCTATTTTACAATATGGTAACCATTGGGCATCCTGAGTCTAGTGTGGCCCCAAAGAAGAATGCTAAAAGGAGTACCCCTTGTGACATAGCTCATAAGGATATCTCCTAGAATAGCTTCTCCTTCGATGGGTCTATCCCTTGTGTTGTGCATGTTAAGTCTTCTCATTCTCGAGGAGACCCTATTCCTCTATCTTATAGAGACCTTGCAAAGTTGGGGATTGCTCCCCTTTTATCAAAAAGGATGGTATAGTCAGAGTTTGCACTAACTTTCATGCAACATCTTCTAGAGAATGTACTATGGGAGATTCCCTTTGTGATGAGAATCATGAAGATATCCTCCATCATAGTCCTTTCTTTGATGGGTTAGATCCTTGCACCACCATCATGTTTGTTAAAATAGGTGACACACTCAGAATTTGTGCCGACTTTAAAAACCAATGAATGTAATTTAATTTAAAAAATAAAAATAATAAAAAAAAAATTGTGCATGGTGTTACATTTTCATCTAGTTTGCATTTGGTTTGCTTGTTCATACTACATGATTTCTTGTCATATTTTGCATGGTTTGCTTGACATTCTGTTCCTTGCATTTTGCTTGTCATACAATTGCATTGTTGCTTGTTCATATTTGCATGATTGCTTGATCATATAGATTCTTGGGGATTTTGTGATAATGGCAAGTGATGACACCTAGTTAGGTCATAGCTCACATGCATTGCACTCTCACTAGGGCTCTGATGCCTAGCAAATCCCCAACCTAGGGCCCATTTCATGCATTTCCATCATTGCATTCACTCATGTCATTCTATATCCCTTGACCTTGAAAGTTTTCATTGCTTATATCTCTCCAAGTCAAGGGATATGGTTCTTGTTTTGCTCCATTGGCTTTGTCCATACACTTTATTGCACACACCACACCCCTATTGGGTAGTACTCACTTTGGCAATATCATTCACATCATTTCAACACCCCATAGTGGATAGCTTCATGGTCATGAGTGAGGGGTAACCTCCATTCGACCATTTGTGAGCATACATCCTAATGGGTATATCTCTTTTTTCTCTACCATTAGCGAGCACTACACCCATAGTGGGTACAACTCCACCTTGTCCATATTTGCAAGCTTACAACCCTCATAGGATAGCTTCATGGCCACATATGAGGGGCAACCTCCATCTCGATCATTTGTGAGCATACATCCTCATAGGGTTTTGTTCTTTTTTTTTCTTTGGCCTTTTGGAGATTTGTTTTCATTCACCCATGCATTTCATTTAGGTTTACATTTTAGATGCATTGCATTTAGTTAGATTCATACCATTCCATCTCATTCATTTAGGATTCATTCATTGCATCCATTATGTTTGTGTTCACCATGCATACAAAAATAATAAAATATAAAAAATATAAAAAAATCACACATAAGCACACATATTTTTGCATCATAACACATAAATAAATTATAGCTAGTATTACTTGATAGCACTAAGTGCATGCTTATCGATCGATGTGCCATAATAGAGAGCTTGGCACACTTGACCATCCCTAGGGGTGCATACCATAATCAAAATTGATATGTCATCCTAATCCTAGCCCTAGCCATGTGAGCCTATCCCCTCTGCTCTACCTATTGGAGGTGGTGGGGGAGTCATGTTCATAGATCATGAACTAGATCATGCTCATGATTATGAATGACTCTATGATCATTGAGATGATGGTTTTGGAACCCTCTGATCAGTTAGGATGATATGGTAATAGGCCATCTGGTAGTAGGTTACCCTTTGTACTACCATCTCATATGACTCCCTCATCCTCTATAGCTCCATTAGTAGTAGGTGGTCTCCCTCACTCTATTGGTTGCCTACCATGATAGCCATCCTCTCTACCTAGGTCTATTAACCCATCTCCCCTCTAAGGTGCTCTACCTCAGCCCATGCTATATCTTACTCTACTCGAGCTTGGTCTAGTACACTATGGATGGACTCCATCTCTACTTGCATCATTACCACTATGGCTCATAGCCCCTCTACCTCCCTTGGACCTATCACCTTAGGTCCTACCTATGCCATAGTGGGGGTAACCCCTATAGCTCCCCCTCCTCTTGAGCTAGATATCATGATGGTCCCCCTCATGGCTATCACTATCTCCACCTAAACCTATGCTTATGGTGGTCTCGATGGGATCATGCCTCTCTACTACCTCTTGATGGCACATCGAGTGGCCTCTCAAAGTACCAACTACACTCATTGGCTCATCACCTAGCATCTCTACACTAGCATTGGTGGGGATATCCTCAGGGTATAATGCTCCTATACCATCTCTTATACCTAAGGGCCACCTCAATGTCATCCACCCTTAGATCCATGTATAGTGGGTCATCTAGGTCCTCCTCTACCCACCTCACCACATCAAGAGTACCTCCACATCTTGGTGGGTCCCTCCTCACCTATCTAAACTAGTAGTCTCCTAGGTCTAGAATCTCTTATAGAATGTTAAACTAGCATTGTACTTAATCAAACTTGAATAGCTCTTACTCACCCTTCTTAGTGATGAGCCATCAGATCCTCCTCACTTGAGCTAGCTCCTCTATGTCCTCCCTCTAGCTTAGGTGTAGATGCCATGATCACCATATAATCTGGTGCTCTTATAGCTCATCTATCACCTACCTCCCTAGTGGTAAGACACCAATGTATGACCTATGCCCATACTCGTAGTGTTGGCTCCACCTATATGTTGTTGGTCACTCCATGTTGGGCAATGGTCTTGGTAGTGCATTTGATTTCAATTACTATGTGCTCCTAGCACCACACCTAGAGCAATGTCATATAAATCAGCCCTATTATCTACTTATACATGATGTCATGTAGCATCTTGTATAATTGGGCTAACACATATGGTGCCCATGTGAATCTCACTCCTTGATCTTACATGTCTACCACTACTCCTACTAGTGCCCATGGTAGGTGTCACCTACTGGTATGGCACACTAACATCCCTACCACCACTCTATATAGTATGAATATTAGTGCCCCAACTCCATATCGATGTGGCATCTCATCGATATGGAATCCACTCTATTGGATCACATGTGTTGGGTCTCTCGACATCATCTTTGATGCCACCATCAACACCTGTACCATGTAAATAGTCCTCCCCCTGATGGGGATCCTCAAGATGCACCACACATCCTCTAGTGTGATCATCATCTCCCTATTGATAGCTAAAATATGGATGATTTTAGATACCATCACTCTACTAGAGCCATTAGTAGGGCTCGGTCTACCTCAATGTAGGGTATCTCTACTAAGTGTAGTAGCCCCACATTCTCTAGTGTCTCCCTCTCTCTCATTGTGAGCTACTCTCATAGTAGTCTTTAGTGTGCTCGATTACCACTCTCTACTCTCGAGTACATCTAGCTACATAATCAACATAATTTTATCATCAGTTCATCATTTACAAAACATAAAAATCATAAAAATTTTAAAAATAAAGGTCATTTTTGTGCAAAATTTACCAAATTCATGCCCTAGAATGATCGAGCATGAAATTTGGAAAGGTTCCCAACCAAATTCATGCTTCATAAGTATTTTTTGATGAATTTTGCCAAAAATTGCTTAAAAAATAAAAATGCAAAAATTACTAATTTTTTGTGTGTAGGTGCAAAATAAAAAATGAGCAAGTGGGTCTCGATCTGTACCTTTACTGTTAGCAATGGTCCTCACCTCACCCCTCACCATGGTAGCATGGTGAGTTGGTAGTGCCATTCTCCTCTTTCTTCTCTAGAGCTCTTTTCTCCTCCTTGCATGGTGAAAATGAGCCTCTTTTCCCTCCTTTTCCTCTTTTCTTCCCTCCTTTTTCTTTTCCCTCCCTTTCTTCTCTCTCTCCTTTTTTTTTCCCTCCTTTTCTTCTCTCTCCTCCCCTTTCTTCCTTTTTTCTCTCCCTTTGTCTTATCTTTTCCTCTTTTTCCTTTGTTCACCTTTTTTAAGTTTTTATCTAGAATTTTGTATTCCTTCTAAAAATTAAGGGGAACCCTAGCCTTAGAGGCATTAATGGTAGTAATGCCTCATTTTGCATGTAAATTTGTGGTGTTCATGCTAACACCCCTTTTTGCATCCCCCTCTATCCAAACTCGACCACCCCTTTTTGTGTTCTTTACCCATAGGAGTCTACATATTTCTTTGATGCATTTATTTGGCCATAAATGCATCAAAGAGGGGTAAAATATAGACATAGAAAAATTGACCCATCAAAATGAGTCAATTCTTCCTTAGATCCTTAGCTAGCCACCCAAACTTGCTAAGTGTAAATTTGGGGCCCTTTTGCCTTCTCCCTTGGCCTTGTTTCCTTAGCTTTACCAAATTCATGCCCGATCTATATGAGGCATAAATTTGGCTTACCATATTCATGCCCTATAATGATGGGGTATGAATTTGGTATTCTAGGGGTTTTTCTCACTAAAACCCCTCCCCTTGTTGACCCATTTTGGGGTCAACCTTTGCCCATGGTGAAATTTCATTTTCTTACCTATTTTCCCTCCAAACCTCTTATAAATAAGGGTTTGGATTCCCTAAGCTTAACCCCAATAATTTTTTAGAGATTCTAATTCTTGACTTGCTCATTGCTCATGCTAACAAGTGCTCATCTACTCCTAAGTTGTTTTTTTGTTGTTTTGTGCTTTGGTGGTGGTTGCCCTTGGGGATTGAGTGGAGGAGTCTTGATGATTGGATAGATCAACCTTCTTGGAGTGCTTCTTCCACCTCTTCATTTCTCCTTTACTTCTCCATCATCTCATCAGGTTTGGTATTCATGTTAGTCACTTTTTAAGTCTATTTTTTGTTTTGTACTCTATTTTTCATTGTTTTAGGGCCTAAAAAGGGCATCTAAGCCAAATTCATACCCCGCTCGTATAGGGCATGAATTTGGTGACATATTTATGCTCCCTATTTATAGGGTATGAATTTGGTAAATTAGGGCTTGGGGGTAAGTTTTGCACCCCAAAACCCTAATTTGCATCTTGCATTTTAGCATTCTATTGTGTCCATCCTGTCTGCATTTTATTTTATTATTACATATCTATTTCCCTCTGTTTGTGCATGTTCCAAAGGTCAAAGATCAATTTTATTTTGAATGATCATCTAAAAGGACCAAGGGGGCTTGACTGTTGCACCTCCAAGCTCAGTCTTATAGCGGCCTAAGCAGCCCCCAAACGTTGATCAAATTTTCTAGGGTTTGTGAAGTTATTTTGTAGGTTTGAAGCTATTGGATATTCTGGATGCAAGATAAAGCTTGGATCAACCACCAGATTAGATAAGTGCCCTAATAGATCTTTAGGTTATTTGGTGTTTGCTTTTGTTCATTTTTGTCCAAAACCTAGATTACAAGTAAAGGAAAAGTATTTGATTGAATTTCTAGGCATTTGAAAGAATAAAAGCATATAGTGTGCATCTAGGGTTTTAATCTTGTTTGTGCATTTCCCTTGGACCCTTGCTCAAAGGCTTTATTTTGCAATCCTAGGGTTAGACATCATTGAATTACAAAATCATACTAGGGTTAGCTCTTGTCTTCTTGCATCTTGTGTGTCTTGCATTGTTCTTTCATTTTCATAGCTTAGTTTAGAAAGGCCAAACAATAGGTGTATGCTTAATTGACACATCAAACATTCCCACCCCAGACTTGGAGTGAGTCCTAAAACCATTCCTGGTGAACCCATCCTTTCGTGTCCCCGAGTGTAGAGAATATAACACACCCCCATGGTTCACCTCGGCTCCTAGTGGATCCAACCAAGAATCATACATGGTAGGGCAGTTTTCCCCCTCTACAAAAAGAATATATCAAGAAATAAATTATTTTTTGAAGAATAGAAGATTTAAAATATGGAATTTAGGAGTAAAAAGGATTTCAACTACAAAGGAAAAATTAATTGAAGACGAATAATGCACCATGGAAAATACAAATATTTTTATTTTAGAATCTCAACTACTAAAAGGACATAATTTTACCCCAAGGAAAAATAAGATGAAATAAATACTTATTGTTGAGAAACCTTGGAAAGTAGTAACTGGAGATGAAATTATTTCAAAAGATGTAACTATAAGACAAAAGTATAAAGTTGAAGAAGCAAAAGACCTTATGCTAATAAAATTTTGTATATCAAATCAAAGTCAAGAACACATGAGTGAAGTTGAAACTTCAAAGGTGCTTGGATAAATTATACACAATATTTGAAGAAAAAACTCAAGCTACTATTTTTCACTTACAATAACAATTGTATTCATTATAAGTTTTTTTATTAGGTATAATAAGGGGTTTTTAAATTCTCACCAAATATTTTACAAAGTAGGAAATGTGGCTAGAGAAACCCCAAGCCACTTACAATAGGATAGATCCACAAGAAGAAGGCTACCAAAGAAACTAAAAAGAGGAGTTAGAACATGATTTGACAAATTAGGACCCAAGAAATAGAGAACAATGTTGGGTCCTAAAGATCCAATATGAACAAACACAAGCCAAGGGTTAAACAAACTGAGAGATCCATATTTCCATAAAATACGACACCCATAAATATCTCGCACTAGCCTAGAAAATTTTAAATTCAACATTACAATACTTCATGCCCCATACAAGAAACATAGACCTACACCTAAAAAAGTCAAATTTGAAAAAATAATTTTTTACCCATAAAGGAAAAGTATTTCCATGGGGGAACACACCAACAAGCTAAGGATTTTTTAAAATAAAAAATCTCACCCAAATATTTGTAACATGGATCAAGATCTAGCTTTCCCAGAACACCAACCTCTAGGTAAACAACCAAGAACCACCTATTCAGCAAACATAGTTTGGAAAACAACCTAACCAAACCAACCATTGTTATCGAGAAATCGCACACAACTTCCAAAGAAATTTACAACATTTTCCAATCTAACACATAGGCTACAAAGGGAGAAATCTACCCAAAATAATAGGACCTAGGGAACTATCATCTTGGAACTAAAACTAAACTACCAAAAACCTACATATCTAGCTTTGCATCCAGCAGAAAGATAACAACCTAGAGAAGAGATCCTGAATGGAGACCCAAAGGGTCCTCTCCCAGATTGACTTTCAGCTTAAAATAATCCAACAAAGTAAATTTTTCTTAGGATCCATAAAAGGACCCAACAACTACAATATCTAAAAAAGCTCTAGATATGCATAAGGACCCTTGAATCCAGCCAAAGCAAAATATAGACCAACAAAAAATAAATATTTAGGATATCTCTCTTGACTAAAAGTAACCAAAATCCATAGGTTTTGAATCCTAACCAAAAATGGGACCACCACCATCAGCCATTGCTATCGCGAACCACCAAAGACCACTAGCATGAACACTAAAATTGTAGCCCTAAAAAACATGGGCACTACCATAGAGATCTTAATGGTATTTCAATATTGGCCTAGCACCAAGAATGAAAACCTTGATATCCCTCAAAAAGGGGTAATAACTCCCCCAATTCCTATAGGTTCTAATCCCATAGGCATAAAAAAATGAAAACATAGTTGAACCCCTATAAAAGATGAATGACAATCTAGCCTCTTGACAACTCCCCAGAGGAATACTAAAATCATAGATCGATGGGTAAAATAAGATCTATTAGTTTTAGGGAAAGAAAACACCACCCCTAGAGTATCACCCAAACCATATAGACTACCAAGCTATTCAACATCACCAGGCAGATAATCCAAGTAGGATCTGGAAAATAACAAGTCCAAATCATGTAATCCAACACATAAATTAGATCCACCAGATAAGATATCTGAGTAGGGGATTCAAAACCCTACCCCTCTGATCTCCCCTTCCATTGACACAATTGTCTTTCTCTCTACCATCCTGCTCTGCACCTAGTGTCCATAAGGGTCATAAATTCCAACCTGGAGTGCGGTCTTCATAATCTTCTACTCTAAAAGGGCTTATGATAGCTAGTGTGATTTGAACCAAAGTTGAATATACCCATGGAACATAAAGTATCAAATATATTCATTATAAGTTCATCATGATGGAAACATAGAATATTTTCTTGGATAACAAATTTGAAATCTAAGCCACAAACTTTGGGAGAGAAAGTGGAAGAAAAAATTCTTGTCCAAGTTACACGTAGAGCACATATAGAAACATTCAAAACATTGGTTACATCACTTCAATGACTAAACAACAATATATCATTTTATGAATTGGTCAACATACTTTAGGAATATGAAATAGAAAACCAAGCAAGAGATGAAATGACAAATAATGCTTTCATGACGGAAAAATTACCAAATAGTACAAGAAACTCTACTATCTCATCTCCACCTCATCAACTTGAATGGAAAAGAAGATATTACCACATATTTAACAAAGAAGCTCATATTACAAGATGTTATAGATATGATTCTCTGAATCAATGGAATCAAGTATAGAGACATTTTCATATATATCAACAAAATAATACCAATCTAATAAGTAGCGATATACACAAACATAACAACATCCAAAATGGAAAAATCAAAGAGGAAACATGGTCCAAGAAGTACAAGAAATAAATAACAATGATGAGGAAGAACATGAAACAACTCACATAGCTCTCATGGGAAAAATAACTATAGATCTATCCATATTTGATAATTCAAGTTTAGGAGATGAATGTATGGACGATATTGGCAAACATTATGACAAAGATAGTAATGATAACTATGACATATTATATTCAAGACATGATAATAAAGAACATGACAAAGAAGTTGGACAAGCTAATGATAATTATTACACCAAGTTTGTAATAGGGATTATCAGTGGTACAGGTAACATTGACAACAAGACATAAGTTATTAAAAAGAAAACAAGAAAAAATTATAGAACAATGGACAAAAGCAGAAATATTGGATGCTTAAAATTTGTAAAATTTATAGAAAGAATAATTAGCCTCAAAAGCCTTGTTAAAGAAAAGATAAATTTGATTAGGAAATATAATATGTAGCAATAAAATATAAGTGAGAATCAAAAGAATAGATTCAGTGCCCAAATCTAAAGGAACACAAAAATCAAGTCACTACCAGAGTTAGAGCAAAAAGACCAAGACCAGGATAAAATATTGAAAGTAAATGAAGACAAAGGACATTTTTACCAAATCATGTAATATAGGAGGTGTTGGAGGTATTACATTATTTGGTACCTTGCAAGAATACTACAAGTACCTTGTAAATAGTTTGTAATATTTGAGTCTAAAGTTTGTAACTATGTGATGAAAAGAGTCATGTAAATATTGTCTTTTAGGTGTATAATTATAGGTTTTAGTGTGTTGATACCATGTCCCAATATGATCCCATCTACGGGTTGATCTCGCATCCCAGTATGATCCCATGTATGGGTTGATCCCACGTCCCAGTTTGATCCCATGTACGGGTTGATCCCGCTTACCAGTTTGTTAAGTCAGTTGGTGTTGGTCCCTCTAGCACCACTCTTCTATGTTCCTTTTGTTCTTCTTAAGGACTATCCTTTGGCCCTTTGTATGGTCTATTTACCTTTTGTAAAAAGGTTTTGCGGCCCTTTCAAAACTCACTTTTAATAAGAAAATTACCGACCAAAAAAAAAGTATAGGTTTTTCTTTATTAATATTCAAAATATATATATTTCTAATATGAGAAATATGAAGAGTTATATCTCCTATGAGTTTGAGGAGATGAAGAGTTAGTGAAAGTAGAAATATCAAGAGTTGTGTGAATGTGAAGAGTCTCATGTCCAAGTTGTATATATTGAAGACAAAGCATTGTAATATGTGAATCAATTTACAATATATTGTATTTGCATCACTTAAATAGATATATTTCTTAATAATATTTTTAGTGATTTGTTGATTGTTATTATCATGGATTGAATATATATAGTTGTATGAGTATTTTGTCTTGATATATTGTGATATCTTGTGAGGGAAGTTTTGAATTTCTAACACTTATTATATTGGCTAAGGTTAAATTTATTTACATAACTAAGATTTTGGTATTGGTATAAAATACTCTTCCACTTCATCCATTGTATCAGTGTTGTGATTCTTATCTATATACAACATAGTGATTATTTATGGTGCCTACAAGCACCCACTATATCTTTCTCTCTTTCATCATTTTTTATGTTTTTTATATAAGATTTGAGTAGATGGATTGATTCTATTTATTTTTGGAGATAGGTATGAATTTCAACATGGCATTAGAGTGGGTATGGACCTTAATCACTTGGTTATGCAAAACATTAATTCAAATTATTTGATCTATCGTAGAAATTCTAGGATTAATTACTTCTCAATGATTCATAAGCACCTTTGGAAAAAGAGGCAAAGGGAAGGTCCATTTTTTTCTCTCTCCTTTTATTATGGATTTTTAGGAGAATTTATGCCTACTCCACATTATGTTCCATTATTGTTAAGACTCTTTTGAACCTATTTTGTGCAGATACAAACCGCTTATCATAGTAGAAGTATCATTGTTTTGAATTTACAAGTGTGTATTGACTTCTTCATGGAAAATAAAATATTATTTCCTCACAAAGAGGACTTGGTGTCATTATAAAGTATGGGAACTATGATGCTTTTATTCCACTTTGGAGCTTTGGTACCTTAGCTAGAAGAAGGATAAGGAGGTATAATAATTTTTCTTCATTCAATGTTGTGCACCATATCCTTTTAAATTGTTGAAGTTATTTACTATAATGGATAATGATGCCATTATTCATGGAGAGGGAACACCTTAGGACATGAGAAGTTATGGTAACAGTCAAGGTATAAGGTCATAGCAAAAGGGAATTCTACCTTTAAATGTAAAGATCAAAAGAAAAAATTATTTTTTATTATTTTATTTTGTAGAAAAGTCAAAAGTAATTTAAAAATATTTGGTGGTATATAAGAGCATCTTATACATTGACTTTAAATACCTCAATATTCATTTTAAATACCTTGAATTAAAAATTTAAAACCATCTTATACCTTTAAATTAACCTTAATACATCTTGTTATGTTATATTAGTTTAAACTTATTTATGTACTTGGGATTTTGGTATTGGTATAAATACCCCTACCACTCCATCCATTGTATCAAAGTGTTCTAATTATTATATATGAATAATATAGAAATTATTTAGGGTGCATGTAGGTTGTTATTGTATTTTCTCTTCTGTCCTTTTTTTACACTTTTTAAATAAGATTTGTGTGGGTGGATAAATTTTGTTTGTTTTTAAAAATAGGTGTGAATTCTAAAAATATTATTATTGGGCTTCTGTTGCCACATCTAAGGATACACTTCATGTGTAGTTAACAAAATACATCCAAATAATTACAGGCCTAAGCCAATACCTATCCATCCTCATCCCAAAGTGTCAAGTATCTACATAATGGTCAATGCAATTGATATTGGCTTTCTAAAGTTAGGAAATAGGTGAGATTCATGTATCTACAGTTCCTCTAGAAACTTCTCCTATCTAGCTCTAGATTCTTTCAATACTACATACAACACTTTCTCTATTATGTCCCTAAATATTTAGATATACATTTATTATTTTTTTCCATCCCATGAACCATATTTGGGATTTTTGATCACTTTTCATAGGTTTGAATAGACCTACCTAATATTATTTTCTAAAAAACAAATATGAGTGCTTCAAAAATATCTCTCTCAATACTCAATGAGTTTATATCACTTTTCATAGGTTTGAATAAACCTAACTAATATTATTTTCTAAAAATAAAATATGAGTTCTTCAAAAATATCTCTCTCAATACTCAATGAGTTTATCTTACCTTAGAAACAATAGTATTAAAAAAATGTATAGATGACTAAATCCTAAATAAATGGGTTTGGATTTACTTTTTTTTTGTTAAAAGAAGGAATTTTTAAAGGGTTCCCAAACCTTTTACAAAAATAAAGTTGAGAGAGCCTGTGGCCAAGCCCAAGAGGCCCTCATGAAAAAGGATAACAAAATAAGAGCATCAATTTACCTTTACCAACCTACCAACCAACAATAAGGAAGATCCTCCATAGCACAAGATCTTCGAAACTAGTAGAGGGAAAGAACAACAAGACCACAATATAACACTAACCAAACAACAAAACTACCAAAAAAACAAAATTTAACTTTGGGGGATGATTTTCCAAAGTTCTCCATGTCCTTTTTGGAAGTTCCCATTTCATCTCGTTGAAGATGCATCATGCCCTAGATCTCTTCTATGAATGTAATTGCCACTTGGAGAGTCCTAATTAGGGCATGATGTTTCTCTTCCATCTTACTATGGAAGGACATGAATTTATTGGGTGTAAATGACACAAGCATGGGTGACTCCCTTTTAACTTATTCAAATCATCTAAAAGCTTTTCCTTCTTCATTGGAGAATAATCCTCAGAATCTAACATCTCCACATTGGTAGAGGAATATTTAGCTTTGACTGATTTAGTGAACAGACATTTGGAGTACCTAGCAAATCCTCCTATAATTCCTCTAGGTGACATTGAGACACTTCTAGAGCCCTTGACTTTCTCCACAAGTTTAGCATAGATAATGGACTCATAAGATTCTTAGATTTAGACTCTAAGGAGTTTCTAGAAGAAGAATTGGAGGAGATTAAAGGAGGATTGAAGACAAGAGGGACTTTTTAACTCTCAATTTGGGATAGGGTCTCATCCACTATGACCCCTTTGGCCTTAGCCATATATTCAAAAATAATAAAAGCTAGGCCTTAGTGGATAGGGTTCAATCCTTTCCCACCCCTAATGTTCATCATGGATTTTTCCAATAAAATAACTTTGTAATTTGTAAACTAATTGTGTATGTGCTTGAAAAAAGTGCAACTTGTCTATATTCCTAAGAACAATTGTCACCCTTATAAAAACATACAAATTATGAATTCTTCTTGTGCAAATGAAGGTAAAATGTGACATGTGACTATATATGAAAATTTTATTGTTCTTTTATTTCTATCATAAAATTTGCTAACAATTTTTAAATACATAAAATTTTGTAACATTTAATAATAAATTTATTGTATTTGGTAGACAAGATCTATTGATATTTTAAGGTTAAAATTATGTTTTATCATGTTATAATAACTCTAGTTATCCTATTTTTTATGGTACAACAAATTTAGAATCCTCTACTACAAATGTGTCAATTATAATAAACCTTTGTAGTATCAAATCAACAATCTCACTCCTCCTGTGGAACCTCCACTCCATGCACCTCTAACGTCACTGCTCAGATTCTTCTCCTATAGAACCTCCACTCCATGCAAAGGAGGAGCAAGATTATTGATTGTGAGAATTGACAGTGAAAGTTAGAGTGCAATATTTTTGGCAAACAATCATAGTTTTCATGATCAATTAGAACTTATTGATATCAAGTACCATTTTGTGAGAGAGATGATTGAAGAGAACCGGGTGATGTTGGAGAAAGTTGATATAGAGAAGAATATTGTCAATTCATTAACAAAGGTTGTTCCTACTCAAAAAAATTCTTAGTATAGAATATCTATGGGTATGGTTGCCCTTGACAGTTGACAATGGCAATTTTTAACTCCTATGGAAAGTATTCAACAAGTGGGAGAATATTGGACTTGTGTTGAATATTTTCCATGTTATTCAAGTGGGGCTAACTCTGAAAGGACTTTACACTCTATCCCTATCCTCACCGAGGTTCGAGGCTAGGTTGGGCCTCAAGTGGGGGTACGGGGGTGGCAAACCCTATTTGGGGGTCCAAGGCATTAGCCCCTAAGGAAATGTTTGGGGGGTTTAAGCTATTTTTAGATCCATATGGATGTTTTTGGGTTAATGTAATATCGGCCCATGGTTTTGTGCCCATGGTATTGTAAAACCCCTTCTTGTGTTGTTGGTATATAAAACAACACTTGCATGAGGGTTTGGTAAGGAATTTGCAAGAAATGTAATCGCAAGCAAAAAGCAAGTGAAAGGATATTATTATATTGGAGACGATCAAGTTTATACAATAAGGAGATATTCTTGTTGGGTTTTTCCTAAAAGGGTTTCCCAAGATAAATTCTTGTGTAATGTGTTCTTTTCTATTTTTCCTTTTGATTCTGCACTTATTGCTTTGCTAGATTTTATTTATTGGGGTATTATTTCTCTTCAGAGCAGTGACTTCAAAATTTTAATTCTTATAATAATAATAATATTTTGAAGTTAAAACAATTAATATCAAGCAGTTTCAAAAACCCTAGCAGAGCAACGATGAAAAAGGTGCATAGAGTGGAGGTTCCAAGTAAGTAGTAGGATCTAAGCAATGATGTTAGAGGTACATGGAGTGGAGGTACAAGGGTTTTATGGAGAAGCAAGAGCTAGAATTTGAATGGTAGCGATTAGGATGGAAAAGGGTGGGAGTGGGAGACTTTGAATTTGGTTTGCATGGGTTTGAAGAAGGGTGATGGGAGCTCTTAGAATGTGGAGGTGATGACTAGCTTGGATGAAAATATGGCAGTTTGGGTCAACCATATGGTGTGTCTATAGGAGATCTCAGTACTGGCTTTACAAGTCCTTTGGGAAGCCATGGGCTATCAAACGGTAAGTCGGATATTAGGTCTCATTCTTATGGCCCACAATTTTCCCCTAAAAACTCAAGCCTTAATATTTCATATATTTTGGTGACGTTTAAAGGTGTGAGGAAGACCTTCTCAAAACCTATTTGCAACATATCCCCTATGGAAAATATCATTAGCATCCTAAGTGAACTGGTTAAGTTCACCATGGGTGATGGCGGTTGTGACCTTATGGGAAAGTTCCAAGGGGTGAGGTCAAACCTGGATTCAATTCAAATATGGGTGCTAGCAAAGTGGAAACCTTTGGGTTCCATGGAAATTGTAGTGGGCCCTAAAGCCTTTTTTATATCAGATTAAATTGCATGGAATATGCAAACCGTATTCTAGGGAAGGCCCCTAATTCTATGGTAAAAGAGGTATGTTTTTGCAAAATCTAGAACCTGATTTCAATCCTCATATGCAAAGGGTTAACTTTGTACCTCTATGGGTTCATCTCCCTACCCTCCCTTAATATATTTAGCATGAATATGTATTGAGAGGTGTGGTCAAGGTTGTGGGGGATCTCCTTCTTATCGATTAGATAACCAGAGTCAAATCAAGAATGGTGTATGCAAGAATGTGTGTTATGGTAGATCCAGAGGTGGATCTTCCCTCTTCTATCAAGTTTATCTCATTCCTGGGTACTTGGAACCAGCCCATTATTTACGAAAAATAGGTCAACCCAATACTTTGGTTGTGGAAAATTGGGTCACCAGGTGAACCAATATCCCCTCAAGGTACATGTAGAGAAGGAAAATAGATCTACAAGAATGGAATGGATCCAGAAGGAGAACTTAGGACAAATCCCCTCGAAGGATTTGGGTGGTAATTCCTCAAAGGTGGGGGAAGGAGAAGCTCATCCCCAGATGGACGAGGTTCAAAATCTAAAGGCTCTATCAGAGGAGATTTTGCAACCCTCGAAATTGATCCTAGCCAACCTAGTGGTGATTGAGAAGACGTTTAAGGAGAAGAACGTAGCCTCAAATCTTGGTGTTATTGAGATATGTTAGTCAAATATCATTTTTCAAACCATTTTTTCTAAGGATTTTCATAATTTCTTTTATGGGATTTGTATTGGTTCTACTCTTGAGGAGCCCGTGATTTAGTTGATGACCCCTAAGGTAGGCTCGCTGATTAGCTCCCCAAAGACCTATCTAGAGAAAGTCCTTTGGGTCCTAAAACTTGGAGATAAAGGAAGGGCAATGTGGATGTGGGTGTTGATAAGAAGTTAGGAAAGTCCCCTAACAAGTCTATGAGGAAGAGGGAAATAGATTTTGAGATTGTGAATGGATCTCAAGCTCTGCTCAAACTTGAAAAGGGGAAGGTTGTAGGAGTAAGATAGCTAAAGCTGGAATTTTTCTACCAGAGTAACCATGGGGTGTTTGGGGGAAATAAATCTATTTCTAAATATCGTAAATGAAGTTCCTCTATTGGAATGGTAGGGGCCTGAATGGGCTTTCTAAACAATGGATGGCCGCTTCCCTGCATAAAGAAATTTTACCTAATATTTTTTCTTGCAAGAAACCAAGCTAGATGGTCAAGATACAAAAGTTGTTAGAATACGGATTTGTAAAGAAGCCCATTTTGATGCAAGCCCAGCTAATGGTTCCTCTAGGGGAGTCCATTATCTTTGGTATGCCAACAAGTTTGAGGGTTTTTTAATTTCTTCCTCGGATAGGATTATTCATATTCTCTTCTGCAATAGAGAAAGTAATAAAATGTGGGTTATAACTAATGTGTATGCACGAAACTATGGGTCTAGTAGAAACTTGTTGTGGCAAACTCTGAGTTCCATGAGAAGGATTTTTGCTCAGGAAACCTAGTGCCTAGTATGGGATTTTAATTCCTCTTTGTTTTTTTAAACTCCCCAATCTCAAAAATCATGGAAGAGTTTGCAGATTTTATGAATGGAAATGAGCTATTGGATGTTGAGTTGAAGGGTTCAAGGTATACTTGGAGCAATAGGATAGTGGGTAATCAACTCATCCAAATTAAGTTGGGTAGGGTTCTTGTCTCCAAGGAGTGTCTTCCACTGTTTGAGAATTTATCTCTTTGTTCTTTACCCAAAATTGACTTCAACCAACCCTTTATGTTTTGAAGTGGACTAGGAAGAAATCATATTCCCCAGGCCATTCAAGTTTGAAGCAATGTGGTGCCTTCATCCTCAGTTGGAAGCTAAAATAAAAAATTAGTGGTCAACAAGGGTCCAAGGCTTCAGCCTTTCCAAAATTTCAATGAAGCTTAGAGTTGTTAAAAGCGGCCTTAAAGAATGGAATAAAAGGGTTTTTAGGGAATATTTTGCAAAAGAAGAAAGACCTAAAAAGTCACTGAAAGCTATTGTGGTAGGAACCAAGGGTTCCTAGCATAATAATTTAATAAAGGAGAAATAAATAAATAGAATCACTTTTAGATATGAATTGCCTTTTGCATTGGTTTGGGAAATCCCTCCAATGGGTTTAAACAAATATATATTCTTCTTCTTGGATGATTTGTGTGAATGGCCAACCTAATATATATATCTACCCTAAAGCTACGTTGGTGAAGAGACGTGATGGTTCACGTTATGAAGAGATGTGATGGTTCACTTTATGAGTTAATAATATAATAATTAAATGATTAATAATACTAACTAATACTAACTAATAATGTTAGGATGGAGGATCCTAACATGCCACCCTCCTTAAAAAGAGCTTTGTCCTCAAAGCTCAAAGTGAGGAGTTTTGTCCTTTATTTTCCAAGAAGGATTTGCATAAGTTCTTGGACTCTTTTAATGTCATCCTTCCGTAGGCAGGGATATCGAGAAGGATGAAGCATTAACAAGGGATTGCTAGAAATATTAGTAAATGTGTGATGATGAGGGAAGGACAATCCTTGGGGTTCTTCGAACACCTTAGAATGATGCATAAAAAGAGGTGGTAAAACTTCTACATTCTCCTATTGTTCCCTAGGAGAGGCAATGGAGGAGTGTGCAGTCACCTTTCTGCCTTGTTTTTTAATAGGTTTGACCCTATGGTGATAACTCACTATTGGAGAGGAAATTGAGTGTAGTTCTTGTAGAGTGCATGTTTGGCCATAATGAGTCACTTTGGGAATGTCTACCTCATCCTTTCCTGATGCATCAATCACTTATGGCATATCAACCATATTGCCTTCATTTTTGTGATCAGGTGCTTTGGGTATTGCTTGCTCATTATCCTCATTTTCCACATCTTCATTATATTTCTCATCTTCCTCACATGCAATTTCTTCATTTTCATGTGCTTCCATAAAATTTTCAATGCACTTACTAATAGTATTTTCTATAATATTTTTGAAATGTTGCACACTAAAAATATTTTCTATAATATTTTCGAAATGTTGCCAATCTGGTTGAGGCAATTCCCAAAATTTTGCCTTCAATTTCTAAACTTCTTCCTTAAATTTTTGGTCCCATATGGCTGGATCCATAATGCTCTGATACCAGATGGTAGGAACCAAGGGTTCCTAGCACAATAATTTAATAAAGGAGAAATAAATAAATAGAATCACTTTTAGATATGAATCGCCTTTTGCATTGGTTTGGGAAATCCCTCCAATGGGTTTAAACAAATATATATTCTTCTTATTGGATGATTTGTGTGAATGGTCAATCTAATATATATATCTACCCTAAAGCTATGTTGGTGAAGAGACGTGATGGTTCGCGTTATGAAGAGATGTGATGGTTCACTTTATGAGTTAATACTATAATATATTAATGATTAATAATACTAACTAATAATTTTAGGATGGAGGATCCTAACATATTGAATCTAAGATAGAACTTGGAAATCAATCTCAAGAGATCAGATACAAAGAAAAGGAGGTGCTGGCCAAATTTCATAACACTATTGCCAAGGAGGAAATTTTGTGGAAACAGAAGTCCAGGGCACTTTGGCTAAAGGAGGGAGATAAAAATTCTAAGTTTTTTCACATCATGACCTTGAAGCACAGAAGTGCCAATAGGATTAGAGAAATTCAAAAAGTTGATGGATCCAGTGCTACTCACATTAAGGATATAAGAGTTGAGGTTGTGGTTTTTTTTAGAAATCTCATCGAGGTGGAAGAGGTTTGTAATGAGGAAGCCCAAAATAAGTTGCTTGGTAGTATTCCTAGCCTTGTCACGGTTGATATGAACCAAGCCCTTGTCTCTCCCTTCAGCGATGAGGAAGTCAAAGCTACTATCTTTGTGATGGAAGGAATGAAGGCTTTGGGTCCTGATGGTTTCCCCCTCTTTTTCTAGAAGTATTGGCATATTGTGGGGAAGGATATTGTTGATGCCCTTCGGGAGGTCCAAACCACCAATCATATCCCATTCAGAGTGAATTCTACTTTTTTAACTTTGATCCCCAAGACTATTGGTGCAAAGGACTTTGGTGCCTTTAGACCCATCAACTTATGTAACATTGTTTATAAAATTTTGACAAAGGCCCTTGTTAATAGATTAAAACATTTTCTTCTAACCTTGATTGATTCAGCCCAAAGTGGATTTGTGCTAGGGAGACAAATCCTGGATAGTATCATAGTTATCCATGAAATCCTTCATTCAGCTGATAAAAGTGGTAGAGTTGGTCTCCTCCTCAAATTAGACATGAACAAGGCTTATGATAGGGTTTCATGGGAGTTTTTGTTAAAGGTTTTGGGAAAATTTAGTTTTTGCCAAAGTTGGATAAAACTTGTCCATGCTTGTATCTCTTCTGCCAAGTTTTTGGTCTTAATAAATGGGTCCCCAACAGGTTATTTTTCAAGTCTGAGAGGTATTCTCCAAGGGGACCCCTTGTCCCCTTACCTCTATATCTTAGTGGTGGAAGCTCTGGGTAGGGCTATCAAGTTAGAACCCTTTGTGGAAGGTATCAAGCCCACTTTGTCGATGGATCCTATTTCTCATCACCAATTTGTAGATGATGTTTTGCTCTCCCTCCTTGCTTTAGTTCCCCAAGTAAAGGTGCTAAAAGGAATCTTGGAGGTATTTGAAATTGTAGCTGGGCAAAAGATAAATTATATAAAAAGCAAAATCTTCTTTTTGAATACCCCCTTAGCGAGGTAGAGGATAATTGCTCGCATCTTGGGTTGTGAGGTGGCTGCCCTCCCATCTCTTTACCTTGGAATGCCTTTGTTTAAAGGTAGGATCCAAGATTCGCTTTGGGAACCTATGGTGGAAATATTGTAGAGGAAGTTGATCGGGTGGAAAGGATCCCTCCTCAGTCAAGCCAGAAAGGCTACCCTAGTAAAGTCTACTCTTCAAAGCATTCCAACCTTCTTCTTATCTATGTTCAGAATTCCTAACAAGATTTTATCAAAGATTGAACATATTCAAAAGTCATTTCTTTGGTCTGGGTCTGATGAGAAGAAAAAATTCACTTAGTTGGTTGGGAGCAAGTCTGCAGACCTAAAAAGGATGGTGGCTTAGGTCTCCATAACATCAGGCAAATGAATAAGGCTCTGGTTGTAAAATAGGGATGGAAGTTGGCAAATCAAACTGAAACTAGTTGGGTCAACATTGTGTCGACCAAATACTTGAGACAGGAGAATTTTTTGCTTGTTGATCCTCTATCAACTTTTGGTTCAGCCTTTTGGTTGAGTTTGCAAAATTCGAGGGTGCTAGTCTCCAAAGGTTGTAGGTGGAGGTTGGGTGATGGACTCAAGATTGATTTTTGGAAAGATATTTGGCTGATGGACCAACCCCTTGCATAGATTCCAAATCTGGCATGTTTGGAGCCTAGGACCAGATTGGTCTTTGGGTCTAAGGTGGCTGACTTTATCGAGGTGGTCAATGGGTTGAAGGTTTGGAAATCATTAGACCAGTCTATTCTCAATAATGTTGAACTTGAAGCTTGGATTCTAATTGCTAATAAGTTGAAGTTTTAGGTCATTAAACAAAGAAATGAAGAGGATGAGATCTTTTGGGTAGGGAAAATAACGGATCCTTTTCAATCAAGTCCACCTACAATCTGTTGGTTGTCAGGACTCCTCCGTGGGTCCCACCTTTCAAAGTATGGCTTAAGGGTCTAACACCAAAGGTGAATATCTTTTTTGGTTGGCAACTTAGAATAAGATTTTGACCATTGAAAATCTTAAAAAAGAGGTTGGTCGATGCCGAACAGATGTTACCTCTGTGGTGCTAATGAGGAACAGACAAGCCATCTATTCTTTCAATGCTCATTCTCTATGGAAGTTCTTAACTCTATTTTTAATTTTTTGGGACTGAGTTGGGTGGTGTCGAGTTCGCTTGTTGATGTTTGCGCTCAATGGTCATCTCCTTTTTACTCTCCAAGGCTGAAATGTTTTTGGAACTTTTGTTTGCCACATCTTTTCTGGTGGGTGTGGAAGGAGAGGAATAGTAGAATTTTTAAAAACTTCAAAAGAGATCCTGCCTCTGTTTGTGCCAGAGCCTTGGCTTCCACCCTAGAGAATGTGTCCTCTCTGGCTTTGGAGGAGGGCAAATTTGAGGAGGCTGAGCTCGAAAGGAAAATTGGCTTTCAACAGAGCAATAGGGTTGTTGGTCTTCTTGGTCCTAATCCTCGGGCCCTTGTGAGGTGGGAACCTCCTTCTCTAGGTTGGGTTAAACTAAACTTCGATGGAGCTTCAAAGGGTAATCCTAGTAATGTTGGCGTTGGTGGGGTGCTTAGGGATGATAGAGGTGGGCTTCTACTGGCGTATGCCAAATTCTTAGATATCCAGACTTGCCATGTTGTGGAGGCCAGAGCCCTTTACCAAGGTCTCCTGCTTGTGGAGAAGATGGGGTACCAAAAAGTTTGCATTGAAGGAGACTCGCTTAATATTATAAACTTGGTCAAAGGTGATTCAATCCCCGGTTGGAACATTGAGGTTGTGATTATGGAATCTAGGTGGATTCTTCAGGCTAGAGAGGATAGGGAGATAAAGCATATCTTCAGAGAAGGAAACTGCCATGCTGACTTTATGGTAAACCTGGGTATAAGTCTCAATGGTTTATCTATTTGGAGAGACAATTTTCTTGAAGGCCTTCTTCAATTGGATTTAGTGATGCATGCTTCTTGATGCTCTGTAAGCTTTTATTGTTTATGAAGAAAGGTTTTGTGGTGCAACCATGTGGGAGTGTTGGTTGGTTGGGGGGCTCACCAACATTGTTCTAATTTTGTTTCTTGTATCAAGTTGTAGCTGGTTCACTTGGTGATGGTTAGTTGTAGTGCTTTATAGTTGTTCTTGTCCCTATATTGTTGGTCTTAGGCCAAGTTTTGTAGGGCTTCTCCTATTATAAAAGGTTCGGGGACCCTTTCAAAACCCCTTCTATATCTAATAAAATAAATAAATATTTGCAATAAAGTATGAAGTGTATGTTATAAAGTCTGGATATGCGTTGTTCCCGGTATCTATACCTCGATGTTTGACTGAAGAAGTGAACCGTTGAATATTTGATCTAACATTAATTATTTGATCTAATATAATCTTGATAAAATGCTTGCCATTCATTATTCATTATGGCTCCCCGTCTATTAAATTAGAATGCAAAATGTAAACTAAAAAGAATGTGAGGTATCATTATGGTGGACCCTACGGATGATAATTAGATGATTTGACATTTACTAATATTATTAATAGCTAAACAATAGAGTTTACTCCTGGCTCGTCCCACACAATGATTCTGCAGATTTTAAAAAAGTCTGCAATTTATTTTAAATAAAAATGGGCATGTTTTATAAAAGCATTATTATACAACTTGTCTCGTTGATCTTTCAAAGTGAAATGATTAGTATTAGCTTCCATTGCATTGGAGGCTAAAATATGGCCTACCACTTACCACTTATATTTAGACACAGTTGATTGAAACGCTTGCGCTTGCACTCCACCTATGCAAACGTGCACGCCAGAAACAAATACGAATCATTACGTGAAATGACTAGTACAATATTTTTTTTTATTGGGACTACTTCAATATTTTTTTGGGGTTAGTATAAGAAACTTAGAAATGAATAATAATTTTTTTTATTTGGTTAGTGTGAAAAACTTTTAAGATTTTGGAAGTTTTTTTAACTATGATTTTTTTTAAAATCGGAAGTTATGTTTATCAATAAGGAATTTAATACATTTTACTGATACAACAAAAACAAAAACAAGTATCTAGTACTTAATTGTTAGTGGATTGATAAGACTTGGGCACTTACCAAGAGGAGACTTACGTTCAACCCTAGGCGCATGCCCAATAAAGGGCAAAGGTAGTAGTCTGACAGTCCAATGAGTGAGTCCAATGAGTGCACGCCAGCTTGATGATTATGGTACCAACCCTGAGCTACCGAGGTCTCCCTCCCTTACTCTGAGTTGCATTTAGTGAGGAGAAGTAAAGGTTATAAAGACAGTTTTAATGATTTAAGGTGTTAAAAAAAAGAAATCTTTAAAAAAATATCTGACTCCGTATCCACTTATTAAAAATTAAAAATTTTCGTCCAAGGTTCAAACCGTGGCGTGGGCAAGTGTATGGGGTGAGTGTGCGATGGCTTTGTGTTAAATTCTCTATTGATAAGTATAACTCACTCTAGGCAAATGTATGGGGTTGGTGTGTGATGGCTTTGTATTAAATTTCCTATTGATAAGTATAACTCATCGTGATCATAAAAATTTCTCACAATAACCAAATAAAAAACCAAAAAAACCAAACTCCCTAGACATACCCACTTATTAAAGATAAAAAAATAAAAACAACAAAACAGAATCTCTAAGCGTACCTACTTATTAAAGATTTAAAAAAAAAAAAAAAAAAAAAACAGAGTCTCTAGGCGTACCCTATTAAAGATAAAAACAAAAAAACAAAACAGAGTCTCTAGGCATGCAACATCTCTTTCATTGCGGCCAATATGTCTTACTACTATAAAATAAGAATGGAAAATTGTGAGTGGTGAATTAACTTGTTAACCCAAGTAAAGTAAAATATGGCACTTACGGAGACGGATGGAGCGAGGGTTTCAGATGACGACGGGCGAGAAAGCTTCTGCGGGAGAGCACGGGAACGCCAACAGACTGAACCAGGGGCACAACAGGGCGGAGGGAGGGCAGTCAGAGACCGGGGGCGCTAAGGAGTCCTCTCCAACCGAAGAGGATGTAGGTCATGACAAGGATCCACCAGACAAATGGGGAGGTGGACCTTAGAAGACGTACACTCAGGCAGCGGCTTCAGAAACCCTTAGCGGTCTGCTCTCCAAGGAGTTGTTTCCTGTCAGGGATGAGTTGGACATCTCGGCAAAAATTCTTTCAAGCTTTATGGAATTCAAAAAATTTACCCTCATCGGTAAGTTTATTGGCGATCGTCCCAACATGGAGACCATTCGCAAGTGGGCGGCAGGTAAATGGCGAACCTCTAGTCACATGGAGTTGGCAGCCTTAACCCGAGGTTTTTTCGCGATTAGACTAAATAACAAGGAGGACTACTATAAAATCCTGGCTGGTGGTCCCTGGTTCCTAGGCCGAGAAGTCTCTTTCTAAGGAAGTGGGGTATGGACTTCAACCCCGATACCCAAAATATAAACATTGCTCCAATATGGGTTAGACTCCCGAGTCTCCCCCTCTTCTGTTGGCATGAAAATGTAATCAGAGGAATTGCACGCTCCATTGGTGAGTTGGTTACCATTGACCCTCCCACCAAAGCTCGAACCAGATTTGTTCAAGCTCGGTTCTATGTTCTGGTGGACTTGGAGGCTGATCTTCCATCATCCATCACTCTCCGGTCTGGAGATATCATTCTCCACAAGCAAGCCATTGTGTATGAGAACAAGCCAGCTTTCTGCCCCTAGTGCAGTTCTCAAGGGCACCTCCAGTCCAACTGTCCTCTTCAAAATCTAGGGATGAAGAAACAGGATTCCAGCAACCCCTTGGAACACGGTGAAGGTCAGACAAAGCACCCTACTGCAAAAGGGCATGAATCTCTAGGCCCGTCTAGGGACCATCCCGAATCCTCCCACCCGGTGGAAGCAGTCTCCCCCCAAACGGTATTTGAGCCATGTGGTGCATGCCCTCACCTTGGACCATAGGAGGAGAAGGACCAGTCCCTTCCCCAAATCACCACACAGGCAAATTCACCCAAAATCATGGACCATAACCACCCCGAGTCCCAAAATGTGTTGGAAGATTACCTACTAGGAAGAATGGGTGAGCAGTCTGGTAATATCAGCCCTCGTAATACGAGGAGCCAAAAGCAAGGTGTTGATTTTGGTAGCGAAAGGAAGCAAGGCTGTCCCCCCAACAAAGACAGGCGGGACAAGGAGACGACGGCAGATGTTGCAAATGGTACTCAACAACTGCTTTTCCGGGATGATTTTGATTCCCAGATGGGTGACTCGTCTATCCCAAAACCTCCCCTCCAGCAAGGAAAGGGAGGTAAGAAGAATATCAAACTGTTGAGATGAAAGTCCTCTCATGGAATGTGAGAGGGCTTAATGCAGCTGCCAAACAGAGATTGGTGGTTGATCTCAGAAAGAGGACGAATCCGTCCATCCTAATTTTGCAAGAGACTAAGACCGATGCTATCTCTTCTGCCAAAGCTTCTAAGGTCATTTGGGCTAAGGCAAAATTCCTCTCTAGTCTTGCGATGGGAACGACAGGCGGTCTCATGATTCTTTGGGATCCAGAGATTTTTGAGGGCAGCCTTCTCTCAACTTCCAACAGGATTATCAATGTTTTGTTTCATTCCAAAGCCATTAACTTTTCTTGGATCCTGTCCAATGTGTATGCCCCAAACTCTATCTTGGAGAGAGCAGAAATGTGGAAGGCTATTTCCTAGATGAGGGAAATGTTCTGTAATTTCCCTTGGGTTCTAGGGGGAGATTTCAACTATCCTCTTCACCCATCTGAAAAGAAAGGAGGATCGGACCACTCTAGCCACAGTCTGGAAGACTTTCGAGATTTTGTTTCCACCAATAACTTGCTTGACATTGACCTCAAGGGGGCATCCTTCACTTGGAGCAACAGGAGGATTGGGAGCAATCTTATTCAAGTCAAGCTTGATAGATTCTTCATATCCCAAGAGGCTATTCCCATACTCGGTGCGGCAACTCTCTCGGCCTTACCGAGGATTGGGTCTGATCATAATCCTATTGTCCTGGAGACGGTTGATGGGCCTATTTTTAAAACCCCCTTCGATTTGAGTCCATGTGGATTTCTCACAAGGACTTCAGACGGTTGGTTACGGCCTAGTGGCAGCAGAAGGTAGCAGGTTCCGCTTCCAAGAGAGTGGCCTTAAAACTCAAGTTAATCAAAAGGAATTTGAAAACATGGAACAAGGAGGTGTTTGGCAACATTTTTGAGTCCAAAAGGTCCATTTCTGCGAACCTGAAATTGGTGGAGGAGAGAATGGAGCTCGAAGGTTACACCGATTGCCTGAGGGAGGAGGAAAGGAGGCTCTTGGTGGATTATCATTCTATTCTTGCAAGGGAAGAAACTTTCTGGCGCCATAAATATAGGGACCTCTGGTTGAGAAATGGAGATTCCAATACGAATTTTTTTCACGTGTCAACTTTGCGGCACAGAGGGGCTAACAAAATCAGGGAAGTGGTGTGCAAGGATGGATGCGCTACCAAGGATATTCAGGAAATCCGAAGTGAAGCGGTTGACTTCTTCCAGGATCTGCTCGGTGTTCCTCCCGATAGTGATCTCCGGGGTTCGAAATCTCTCGCTGGATAACTTCCCAGTCAAAGTTCCTCCTGAGGTAAGCTTTAAGCTTTTGGAGCCTTTTTCTGTGTCTGAGATTAAAGAAGCTTTTCTCCATGCAACCAGACAAGGCCCCTAGGCCTGACAGTTTTCCCCCCTATTTTTTTCAAGTTATGTGGGATGTTGTGGGCTCGGATGTGTGCAAAGCAATTCAGGAGATTCAAGCCTCCAGATCCATCCATCCAAAACTAAATTCTACCTTTCTTGCTCTCATCCCTAAGTCTTCCACCTGCAAAAGTTTCTCTGATTATCGTCCCATTAGCTTGTGCAATGTTTTTTATAAAATCTTAACCAAGTCCATAGCCAACCATCTGAGGTCCCTTCTTCCCTTCTTGGTTGGTCCTTATTAGGGAAGCACCGTGAAAGGCAGAAACATTCTCGATGGTGTCATCACCATCCATGAAACCCTACATTCTGCTCACCGCTCCAAAAATACTGCTCTTTTCCTCAAGCTGGACATGAATAAAGCTTTTGATAGAGTTGACAGGAGGTTCCTCTGTGCTGTCTTCTTCAAGTTTGGCTTTCACCCTCACTGGATTGACCTTGTCAGTAGTTGCATATCCACTCCCTCCTTTTATGTTATAATCAACGGATCCCCTATTGGGTATTTCCAAAGCGCCAGAGGCCTCAGACAAGGTGACCCTCTGTCTCCTATTCTATTCATCCTTCTGGCTGAGGTTCTGAGTTGGTCTTTGAAAGAGGCTCTTCGCCAGAATAAGATCTTCGGCATTTTGCCCACCTCCAAAGTCGATCCTATCTCTCATCAACAATTTGTGGATGACACCCTCATCTCCACTGGGGCATCCGTCACTCAAGCCAAATCCATCAAGTGAATCCTCTCCCGTTATGAAAAGGCTGCCGAACAGAAATTCAATTACATCAAAAGCAAAATTTACTTTATTAACACTCCTATGCGAAGGCAGCTTTGCATAGCTAGAATTTTGGAATGCACTATTGATTCCTTGCCTGCGTCTTATCTGGGTTTGCCTCTGGCTTGTAATGGCCGGGCCAATGGAAGCATGTGGGACATGATCCTGGAACGTCTTCACAAAAAGCTGAGCACTTGGAAAGGCAAATTCTTGTCGCAAGTCGGGAAAGCCACCCTTACCAAAGCTTTTCTCCAAGGAATTCCAACTTACTTCATGTCTGTGTTCATGCTGCCTGTTTCTGTCCACTCCAAGATTGAAAAGATTCAGAGGACCTTTCTGTGGTCTGGCAATGAAGAAAAATCTAGAATCCCTCTTGTGGCCTGGGATAAGGTTTGCTTGCGAAAGGACCAAGGCGACATGGGAATGAGGAGATCAAGACTCATGAACACTGCTTTGATCACTAAGCACGCTTGGAATATCTTGACTAATGACCCAGCAGAGTGGGTCAAGCTGGTTAAGAGGAAGTATCTTGGATCGAGTTCTCTTTTTGATGTCGGGATTCCTCCTGAAGTGTCTGCCTTTTGGAAATCGGTGCTTCAAGCCCGCTCTCTGATCAGCTCCGGTGCTTGGCTTGGATTTTGGGTGATGGCAACTCCATTCTCTTCTGGAAGGATAGGTGGGTTACTGATGGAGCTCTCGAGTTGAGAGCGGACCTTGCTGGCCTGAAAGCCCAGGTGGATCCAAATTCCCAACTCAAGGTTGCGGACTTCATTGATCGGAGCTCTCTTCCCCCTCGATGGAATTTGCCAATCTTGGATGACTTTAACAATGAAATGACCTATTTGTCTAATATTCTTCGATTTGTTTTAATTCCATCTATTAGAAGAGACGACAGAATCATCTGGCGCGGCACGGAGGATGGTTTGTTCTCTGTCAAGACCGCCTATGACCTTCTTACTTGCGAGATTGCCATGGATCATCGGTGGAAAGTGATTTGGAGGAAGGGTATTATTCCTAAAGTTAATTACTTTGCGTGGATTGCCTTTCATAATAAAGCCTTAACCATCGACAACCTCCATAAGAGGGGTTTTGCTATTCCCAATAGGTGCTTCTTGTGCTTTGCTGATTGTGAGACGATAGACACTTATTTCTGCACTGTCCTTTTTCCCATTCTGTCCTCGGCACTCGTCTCTGTCTTCCTTTCAAATCCTTTGGTGCACTCCCCGCTCCCTCAAAGATGCCTTCCACCAATGGCCCAATCCTTTCAAGAATCCTAAACTCTGCTTCCTTCTTGAGGCCTCTTTCCACCACTCCATTTGGCAGATTTGGCTAGAGAGGAATGCCAGAGTCTTCGACAAGGTCCCTAGAGTACCTCCCTATGTCGCTCAGAGAGCCTTATCCTTCGCCATTGAGAATTCTAAAGTTGTTCCTAGTTCCGGCCCCCGCCTTCCTGGCGAAGCACCGATCTTCAAAAGTTTGGGCCTCTTCCCTTTTCATGATGGTGTTTCTAAGTCTCAGTGTGGGGATGTTATGTGGACCAAGCCCCCTGTGGGCTGGATTAAATTAAACTTTGACGATGCGGCCAAAGGCAATCCTGGCCCCGCTGGTTCTGGTGGTGTGGTTAGAGACCATAACGAGAATCTCGTGTTGGCTTATTGTGAAGATTTGGGCACCCAGACTAACCACTATGCTGAAGCCAGAAGTGTTTTGAAAGGTATCCAAATCCTCTCCAAGGATCCTTGACCTTTGATAGTCGAAGGTGATTCGCTCAATATAGTCAACTATCTGCTAGGCTCTAAAGACCCGTCTTGGAGGGTCTACAACATCATTCTTGAGGCTAGGATGCTCCTCTCTCAACGTGATAGGTGGAAGGCGTGTCATATTTTCAGGGAAGGAAATCGCATGGCAAACCACATGGCCAACAAAGGGCTTGCGACCACATGTCCTGTTGTGTGGCGCTCACGCTTCCCGTCTGAGGTGGCGAGTTTGGCCAATGCGGATATCCTCTCATGATGTTCTCCCCGCTTCAGAAGGTCATTCGTTTGGTTTGGTTGTTTCTGCTTTCGATGGTCAAATTTCTCTGGTTAGTATTTTTGTTTTCCTTGGTAAAATGTGGTTTGTTTCTAGGATATCCAGGCATAAGGGCCCTACTTGTAGCTTTCAGGAAATTAGCAGTTTTTGTTTTCTATCATTAGTTTTATTCCTCCAGCCACAAGGCATGATGCACATTCCAGCCAAACTGATTTTGTATATAAGGTTTTGGGATCCTCTATAAAAACCCACTGTTAATCTTTTAAAATAATTACCAAAAAAAATACGGCACTTACACAAATTTTCTATTTTCTACCCCTCTAAGCAAACACATAGCGGTTACCTACGAACGTGTGGGTAATTTTTGAGTTGGGACTTCGGATTGTAATCGAATGTCTGCAATTCAAATCCTTGATATTGTTATAATAATTATTTATTTATTAATATTTGGTTCTTTTTTGGGAGGTTCAAGGTTCAAACTATGGTATAGGGTCATGGTTGGAAGGAGACTGCTTACCTACAGAAGTTTCTCACAATAACCAAATCAAAAAAATAATTATTTATTTATTAATAATTAAAATATATATATTTAAATATTTTAAATTTTTGTATATATCTGTGACCGATTTGATGATTGGTTGGCAGGCAAACGAGAGGTGCAAATAATTTGCAATTACCAAATCTAAATTGAACTGTTGACTAATGGCATAGTCGAAGGCAGTTTAATAACTCTGCTTTAAAAACTAGTGGTTTCAATCTCATAAGTTGTACCACGTCTTCCTCTTTCCTTCTTTTTATTTATTTGTATTGCTTTTAAATGTTTATACTAATTTAAAGTGAGATAGAAATTCATATTAAATATTTATTTAATTTATATAAAATAATTTATAATTTTAAAAGAATTTTAAAATTTTATATTAAAATAAAATTATTTATAAGTTGAGATTTTTTAAGAGAGTTGGTTACAGATATTATTTTTAGTAATTGGTTAGTGCAAGGTTTAAATCACAGTGACTGGTTTCAATAAACTTATTCTTGTTGACTCGATGTGAGATGGGGTCCATTGATCACTCGGGATTCGTACTATCATCATCGATTTGGCATGCACTCAAAGGATTTGGAGCAGACTACTACCTTTGCAAAGGGTTGGTTCCCCCCAAGGTTTGAACTTAGGTCTCTTTTTGGTAAGTGCCCAACCACACCTGTACTTACCAATCCACCTAGCCCTTGGGGTAATATCTTAATTAAGGAAAATCATTTCCTGTATCCCTTGGGGACCAGGAATTTTTGTTCCACGGGGCTTGTCCCATCCCGGTATATCCCTCAGGCTAGTCGGGAGTTTTTTGTGTATCCGATGCAGGTCATCATCAGGCTTGAACCTCGGAACTCCTTTCGAGGATTGAGGAAACTAGCCAGTAAGGTACCTGATGCAGATACATAGATGAGATTTTTAATCTTAGTGACAAAAACATCTCAACCAATAAAAAAATTGTATTAAACCCAAATCTTCAAAACTATATATTTATAATTAAATTTTTATATTTATTAAAATTAAAATTATTATATAAAAAATATATTATAGGGACATTTTCAAGTATAATAATAATATTATTGTGATATGTGGATCTGTGGATATTTGTGATCTGTGGAGGAATATTTGTGATCTATGGAGGCAACTGAATATTTGTGATCTATGGAGGAATATCTGTGATTTGTGAAGGCAACTGAATATCTATGATCTATGGATATTTGTGATATGTGGAAAGAATATTTGTGATCTGTGGAGGAATATCTATGATTTGTGAAGGTAGTTGAATATTTGTGATCTGTGGATATTTGTGATCTATGGAGGAATATTTATGATCTGTGGAGGTAGTTGAATATCTGTGATCTGTGGAGGAATATCTGTGATTTGTGAAGGTAGCTAAATATCTGTGATCTATGGATATCTGTGATCTATGGAGGAATATCTATGATCTATGGAGGTAACTAAATATCTATGATCTGTGTTGCCCTATAAAGGATATTGTAGAGGGCTTGAAGTCAGGCAACAATGACTCTAGAGGGTTTTCAATCCACAACTAAGTCAGGTGATGGTAGTTGTAGAGAGTTTGTAATCCATAGTTGAGTTAGGTGATGGAGAACTCGAGTCAGGAAGGCAAGGGTGGCTTGTAGGGATTGATTGGTGGGCAAGGTGGAAGTAGTGTAGGTCAAGATGTGGGGAGCAGTGGAGGTCAGGGTGTGGAGATTGGTGGTGGGGATGGTGAGGAGAGTTGTAAAGGTTTTGTCTCAGGGGCCCGATCTTGGGTTAGTCTTCTTAAGGGGAAGCAAAAATCAATGAGCCTAGGGTTAAATCTCCTTTCTTGTTCAGGAAGACTTGTGGTTCCAGACCCTCTTGCAGATATGGCTGCTTCCCATGGGGATTTTGCTCTTGTTGGGAAATTTGTTGGGGTTCATCCAGATCTGGATGCTATTCGAAAGTGGGCTCAGTTAAAATGGCATCCTAAGGGTTCTTTGGAGATTGTTGCATTACCTAAGGGTTTTTTCCTAGTTAGGCTCAGTGGTTTGGAGGATCGTGATAGGATTCTTCAAGGTGGTCCATGGTTCTTTGGGCGTAGAGGTTTATTCCTAAGGAAGTGGGCACCCGATTTCAACCCTAATTCCCAATGCATTGACCAAGCTCCTATGTGGGTTCACCTTCCTGGCCTTCCCTTATATCTTTGGCATGAGGAGATCCTAGCCAAAATCACAAGTGAAATAGGAGAGATGGTGGCAATAGATCCTGTTACCATTGCTAGATCTAGGTTTTTGTATGCTAGATTCTGTGTTAATGTTATGCTTGATAAGGACCTTCCGAAGTCAATTGAAATCGAGTCTAAGTTTGGGGTCTGGACCCAACCTTTGGAATATGAGAACATAGTTGGGAAATGCTCGGTATGCAAGAAGTTTGGTCATCCCAGCTTCACTTGCACTCTGTTTCAAAAAGTTGATAAAGGAAAAAAGGCTTGGGAAAGGAAGCAGACCCCAAATCCAAGTTTTTTGGCATCTGAATCAGGGGTAGATAGAAAGGGGGTTCATGGTGCTCCTAAGGAGTTTATTCCCATAGAAATCTTGGTTGTTGGTGCAGTTGAAGGCCTTGTCATAGATGAAATTGATGGAAAGTGCTTAGAGAAAAAAGAAGATTGCTCTAAAGTTGTTAGGATTTTTCTAGAAGTTGGTGGGCATTCCAAGGGTGCAGAGGTGAATACAAATAAATTTGTTGTATTAGGAGAGTTACTGCATTCTAGTCTTGAGGTTGGGTTGGATGCTATTCTAGATAAAGGAGTGGAGATCCTAGATCATCAAGGGGATCAACTACCTTCTGCTCAGGCTCCTGTTGAGATGTATTCAGGAGCAGTTGCCCCTATTTTGTATAATAAGAGGGTTGATGCCCCTCTTGATAAGGAAAAATATGAAGCTATCATGAAGTCTCTTTGGGATGTAGAAGAAGGAGAGATTTCTACAAATGCTTTGGATAGAGAATCAGAGGAGGTCTTGTCTTCCTCGAAGGAAGATGGCTTTCAAGAAGTTCTAAACAAGAAAAATATGAAACTAAAGAAGATAGCTCAACAGCAACAACTCCTTCCTCAATCAGTAGAAGCAAGCAAGAAGGGAACAATTGGATCTATGCGGCCCATCAAAAATACCCGAAAAACAATGAATCTAAGTAGTGGGAAGGGGCCAGGAAGACCAAAAAAATCTGAGGTGCTCTTAAAGAAAATAGCTCAATATGTGGATAATGGCTCCCAACCTACATTACCTTTGAGTGGAGGGAAGGCTCCACAATCCTTGAAGTAATGAAGATTATCTCATGGAATATTCGGGGTCTGCATGCCCCGACTAAACAAAGAGTGCTAAAATATTTTAGAAAAAGTTTCAAGCTTGATATTCTTTTCTTACAAGAAACTAAGATGGGTGATGAGGATTTTGATAGATTACGAAGGTTTGTTTGGAAGGGGTGTGAAGGTGTGAGTAGGGCTGCTCGTGGTTCTTTCGGAGGTTTGTGGATGCTTTGGAATCCTGATTCTATGGAGGGCAAGCTCATTCATCAGGTTGATAGATTCTCTTCCTTTTTATTCTATTGTAAAAAAACTAATTTTTCTTGGATTTCTACCAATGTGTATGCTCCCAATGTTGCTATGGATAGAAGGAAACTCTGGGTTGACTTAAAAGCCCTTGGTTCTTCATTTGACCTACCATGGTTGCTTGTTGGTGATTTTAATTCCATTTTTCTCCCTAGTGAGAAACTTGGAGGCTCGACTATTTTTTTGGATAGTATGGAGGAGTTTGGTGAGTTCTTGACCTCCATGGGACTAGTAGATATTGATTTGCAAGGTTCTAAATTCACTTGGTCCAATAGAAGAAGTGGTGGGGGTCTGATTCAATCTAGGATTGATAGGGCCCTTGCTTTAGTGAGTTGGCTTACCATGGTTCAAGATTGCTCTTTGAGGACTTTACCGAGAATTGCTTCTGACCACAACCCATTACTATTAGAATTCATGGAGGAGAAATGCTCGAAAGGTTATCCTTTTATATTTGAGACAATGTGGCTTTCTCATCTAGATCTTGAAGGCTTGATTAAGGCTTGGTGGAATATGAATGTCTATGGCACTAAGATGTTCCAAGTGGCCAAGAAGCTGAAAATCATAAAAGCTAACTTGAAGAGGTGGAATCAAGAGGTTTTTGGGAACCTCTTCCATAGGAAGCAAAAAATATTTCAAGATTTGCAGGAAATTGAGGAAAAAGGCCAAAGTGAAGGTTGGTCAGAGGAGTTGGCCAACAAAGAGCAAATTACTCTTGCAGAATTCCATAATATTCTTGCCAGTGAGGAGTCTTTTTGGAGATAAAAATCTCGAGCTACGTGGCTTAAGGAGGGGGATAGGAATACCAAGTTTTTCCACCTCTCAACCTTGAAACATAGGAGTGCTAACAAAATAAGAGAAATTACATTGGACTCTGGTGAATGCCTTAAATATAAGGAAGAAATTACTACTACCACGGTATCCTTCTTTCAAGATTTGTTTTCTAAAGACAGGGAGGAAGATGGGGATGCTTCGGAGGAACTTCTCAGGAACATTCCCCAGGTGGTGACAACTGATATGAATAATGCTTTGAATGCCCCCTTTTCTAATGATGAGATCAGGACCAACCTATTTAGCATGAATAAGGACAAAGCACCTAGGCCGGATGGGTTCCCTACTAGTTTTTTCAGAGGTTTTGGCACCTTCTTGGTTCAGATATTTTGGAAGCCTTAAGAGAATTTCAATCTTCTTCCTCCTTGTTGCAGGCATGGAATACTACCTTTATTGTTTTGGTTTCGAAGAAACATGGTGCCTCTTCTCTAAAGGATTTTAGACCTATCAGCTTATGCAATACCCTATATAAGTTGCTTACTAAGACACTTGCTAATAGGTTGAAAAGGCTTCTCCCCATATTGATTTCTCCTCTTCAAGGTGGTTTTGTTCATGGTAGGCAGATTGTGGATGGGATCATTACAGTTCATGAGACTTTACATTTTATGTCCAAAAGTAAGTTGGTTGGAATGCTTCTTAAACTTGATATGCAAAAGGCTTATGACAGGGTCTCTTGGGAGTTCCTTGACAAGGTGTTGCAGAAATTTGGCTTTGGGGATCTATGGAGGAAGTGGATTAGAGTTTGTATTTCCTCTACAAAATTTTCTATCATCATCAATGGGATATCGAGTGGTTTTTTGGGGGTCAAAGAGGTATTAGGCAAGGTGATCCCTTGTCTCCATATCTTTTCATTTTGATGGTTGAAGCTTTAGGAAGATCGATTCTTGTTGCTACCTTGTCCTCTAAGATTAAGGGCATTAGACCTATTGGTATTGCAGAGGTAGTTTCTTGTCAATAGTTTGTAGATGACATTGTACTTCTTGGGGAGGCTACTTTGAGAGAGGCTAAGGCATTCTTGAATATTTTGCAGTTGTATGAGAAAGCTTCCAACCAACAAATTAACTTCCATAAAAGTCAAATATTTTTTGTGAATACTAGGGGGCAACTTCAACATAGAATTGCAGGGATTTTTGGTTGTGGCATTGCTAACCTTCCTTCTTTATATCTAGGTATGCCATTGTTTACTAGGAGGATGAAGGAGGAGTTGTGGTCTCCTGTATTGGATAGGATTCAACGTAAGTTAGCTGGGTGGAAAGGTAATCTCCTGAGCCAAGCAGGTAAGTTGCAATTGCTTCAAGCTACCCTCCAAAACATTCCCGTCTATTACATGTCTCTTTTCAGAATGCCCTTCAAAGTTAGGAGGAGGATTGACCAGATATTTAGGAGATTTCTATGGGCTGGGGTGGAGGATAAACAGAGGGTGTCCCTTGTCTCTTGGGATAGGGTTTGCTCTTCTAGGAAAGAAGGTGGTCTTGGGATCAAAAATTTGTTGTTGTTCAATAAGGCATTGATTGCAAAAACAACCTAGAGATTATGTGTTGAGGAGGACCATCTGTGGAAAGATATTATGAGAGGTAAGTATCTGGAAAATCACATTCCTTTTTTTAGAAGTGTTGCTCCTCCTAGGGGCTCTATGATCTGGAATGGTTTGTTGGGGGTCAGAAGTTTGGTTATAGAGGGTATGCGGTGGCAGATTGGGAATGGTAAGGATGTGTTCTTTTGGGAGGATACTTGGATTCTTCCTGAACCTCTCTTTCTTAGTCCCAAGTTTTATGAGTTGAAGGCTCCTTTATCATTGAAATATGGAGAAAAAGTAATTGATTACATAATCATCACTAATGGCAAGAGGATTTGGAAGCATCTGACTTTATATACAACTGATCTTCAGATCCTTCAGAGTTTGGTAAGGTTGAACATGTTGCTGCAACAATACTTTCTTCCTCAATAGAATGATAGGGACTTCCTTCTATGGACTCATTCTCCTAAAGGCCTTTTTTCTATCAAGACTGCATATGAGGCCCAATCATTGTCCAGGGGAGGATATTTTCTAGCATAAAGGGTTTGGTATCCTCATTTGATCCCCAAGATTACATTTTTTTATGGTTGTGTTTGCAAAATAAAATTTTGACTATTGATAATTTATGTAAGAAAGGATTCCATCTTCCCAATATTTGTCTCTTGTGTTCTAAGGATGTTGAATCTATGGATCATCTTTTCATCCATTGTGATTTCTCAAATAAGGTGCTCAATGCTTTATTGGATTCTTTTTCCATCAAATGGACTTTACCTCAAACTTTCAAGGAACTTTTCACTCAGTGGAAATCCCCCTTCATCAGTCACAACCTCACTAGGGTGTGGGATCTGGTTCTTCCTCATTTTTTATGGGGTATCTGGTGGGAGAGGAACAAAATAATTTTCAAGGATATTACTAGGGATGAATCCTTTGTCTTTAGAAGGATTAAAGCTGCTATTGAGAATAACTTGATTATCTTTGATGTTGGAAATGGTAGGGAGGAAGTTGTGGAGAAAGAGGTTGTTGTTAGTTGGAATTTGAATCTAGAGAATTTTATTTTTGTATCCACTATTCAAAAAATATTGGCTACTAGATGGCATAAACCAGCTAAAGGGTGGGTCATTCTAAACTTTGATGGGGCTACCAAAGGTAATCTCGGGAGGGCTGGTGGAGGGGTGTTGTCAGAAATGATAATGGTGAGGTCATTTGGGCTTACGCTGAAGATTATGGTATTCAAACCAACCACCTAGCTGAAGCTAAGGCTCTTTTCTCGGGTGTTCACCAGGTTTTTGAGAGGGGCTTCAGAAGACTTCTCATTCAAGGTGACTCCTTGAACATCATTCGGGATCTGCAGGTTGGAAAGACTGATAATTGTTTCATCCTGAATATTATTAAGGACACATCAAAGATTTTGGAAGGTATGTTAGAAGTTAAAATTGAGCATATTTATAGGGAAGGTAACCAGGTTGTTGATGTTATGGCCAATTTGGGGGTGGATAGTGGCCAATTCAGAATTTGGGAAGACAATTTTCCTTCATGGTTAATGACAATTGTTGCTTTGGAAGCATTGGGCCTACCTATCCAGTAGGTATTTTTATTGTCTTTCTGCTTGGATGAGATCTCATTTGTGTTCTAGTGATCCTCTCTTTGGGGGTCTTTTTGGGGGTTGGCCCTTTTGCTCCCTGGTGGTTACCATTCTCAAGGAATATGCTTGGTGTTTTGCCTTCATCCTTGCTCTCTGAGTTTGGAGTTTTGTTATCTGCATCTTGATGTTTTTACCCCCCCCCTTTTTTAAAAAAAGGGGGGGTTTTAAAAGAAAGTTGAATAAAAATTCTCCTTTATGCCCTGTTGAGTGGTGGGTTGGTCTTTGCTTTTGGATGGTTGTTTTAGTTTAATTTCTGTTTCTTTTGGCCTTGGAGGCTGGCCTGTGCTTAATTAGCCTTATCTTTCTCTGCCTCCTCTAATGTAAAAGGTTCTGGGACCTTTCAAAACCTTGTTTTTCACCATTAATAAAAAAAGTATTAAGACACCATCAAGTTAGTCGTACACACTTTTAATAAATGGATATGGATCTTGACCCAGGAGAATAAATAAATAAATATAATCTTTGTATTTCACCGTCCCTTAAGGTAACGCAAGATGACATGTCCTCAATTAGACTTAGGGAATGTGCTTATACATAAGTCTCTTTGAAATCAAGCATATGAGCTCAATAACAAGGGGATAAACTATTGTGCATGACTTTATTCCTTATTATGAGTTTATTCCACACACCGTATTTAATTTAATATGGTCATTTGAAAACTAGGGTATTAGTTGGGTAGATAAAGTATTTTTTGGTTGTTGTGGCATTGAAGATAAAAAATTTGTCGTAGAAGGGCTCAATCGGATACCTTCAAATTCTCTTTTAGAGAGACATAGTTCTTTTGCAGATTTGTTGAAGAACCACAAAAAAATTGTATTAAAAATGCTCTCTACGGTTACTGGAAAAATATCAACATCTCAAAGAGTCAATAGATGCTTGCCATAGTTAGAATCAAGGCCAAAGATTGTCATTGAGAAAAGGATGGTAGAAGAAACAGTCTTATATAGAGCCAATCAATGATTTTATCTATAAGTTCATGGGTATTCCCCCTACCCTAAATTTTTTGCATTCTTGGGTTCATCAAAACTAGGAGCCTCTTGGTGTGTATTCTTTGTGGTTTATTAGTAATGGATATTTTATTGCTAGTTTTTCCTTACTTTTCGATAGAAATAGGGCTTTGAAATAAAAAAATAGGAATCACGGTACAATATGATTATTTATTCAGCCTCGAAGAGTGGGATTTGATCCCCAAATTGAACCCATTGTTGTCCCAGTTTGGATCTGTTTGTATGCACTTCCAATGGAGTCTTGGAGTGAGCAAGTATTGGAAATCATCAGTAATTACCTTGGAATATATTTGTATGTATCTAGAGATACAATGGATCTTTGCCAACCTTTGCTAGTAGAGATTGAACTCAAACTTGTAGGCATATCTTGGATTCAACAACTAGATTATGAGGTGTTGTCCTTCAGGTGTAGAGTTTACCATAAATATGGGCATTTGGATATCCCTCCCCTGGGGCACACTATGACTAATTCTAAGCAATGAGATCACATTCATAATGGATTATTTCAATATGTTGTCCTTGATGGTGTTTTATACTATTGTAATTTTGGTGTTCTTTTATGATACCTTATAAAACTTGAAGTACCCAAATCTCTCTTTGATGTTCATAGCAATAAACTATGGAAGACACTTTAGTGGTCATTCCACAACTCATAATTTGTAATAATGGATTATTTTTTGCCAACAATGGAAGTTAATACTAATAGTTATATCAATTCATATGACAAATATTAGTTCCATAAAGATGAAATTCATGCCTCTGCCCAAATTCATCACCTAATTGAGTCTTCTTGGCCTTTTTTCACTTGGGGCCTTAACCTTTTTGGACCTATTTCTCTTATTTCCTAAAATGGTTATAATTTTATTATCATAGATAAAGAAGACTTCACCAAATGTGTGTAAGCTATGCCACTTACAAATTAAACAATCCCCATCACCTTCAAAATTTTCTTTAATAAAATTGTGTGTTGCTTTGGTGTCCTATCTACTCTCATTTAAGATAACGATACTCTTTTTAAAAATAAAGAAATACAAGGGTTAGCTTCTTAGTTAAGGATTCAACGCCATTTTCCCATGCCTTACTATCCATAAGGGAATGGTCAAGGTGAACCTAGCAATGATATTTTGGTAAGAATTTTAAAAAATATAGTTACGGAATCAAAAAAATATTGACACTTATAGTTATATCTAGCAATGTGGGCATACTACACTACTAGTATTTGGATGTTTATAGGGGCAACACCTTTTTATTTGATTTGTGGTGTTGAAGCTATTTTATTGCTTGAAATTGAATTGCCTTGTTTGCTTATTTCTTTGAAGAATTTATTGACTCATGAATATTACCATCAAGAGTATCAAGAATCCCATATGTCCAAACTTACTACTATTAATGAGAGGTTTCTACATGCTCTTAAGCATAATAGAGCCTACAAAAGTCATGTTTCTAATCAATGTTATAAGATTTGCCATTATGATTTCAAAGTTGGGGATATTGTCCTCAATATTGATAATGTGTATAAGAAACTTAAGGGTAAGTTAATACAAAAATGGCTTGCTCTATATACTGTCAAAGTGGTTTTTGGGTCTAGGCAATGAAATTCTAAACAATGGATAGAATTGAATTGGAGTGATCCACCAATTCCATGCATGTCAAATTATTCTATACATAGCCCACTTTTGACCCATTTATACGATATTTATATTTTCCTTGGTCTACTTGTTGACTTTAATGCATTGTTTTAACCATTTTGTCTAGCTATTTATGAGAGTTACTTCTATCTTGGTATTTTTTTAATGTTTTTATTCTAATATTACCCCTTTAAGTGGTGATCCTAGTTGTTATGTCTTTTTAGCTCCTTTATTCCTACTTTTGGCAAGTTTTGAATTTATTTTCTTTTGGCTACATGTTTTACATTTGTTTTGATTGTTTTTTATTTTTCCATCAATTTTTACTGGCATTTATTGATACAACTTTGTTTACTTTTATTTGCCATGGTAACACTCTTTCTAGTAAGGGGAACCATGATATTCTCAAGGTCTTCCCTGTCGCATCATGTTAGTACCCTACTTTAAGTGCCATAAAGAATCACCTTATTTCAACGCATGTCATCTCCTATATAGTATGTGGTGCAACATCAAGGCAACATTCCTTTAATTTTTCATGCAATACAAACCATTCAATTAACCAATTATTTTTGGCATCCCATTGCAATGGCATGTGTGCCTTGTTGAATAATGCACTTAGCCATATGTTATAGCATGTGATCCCTATTGCAATAGGGACATGGTGACTTTCCCTTCCATAGGATATACCTCTCCTAGGGCACACTATATTATGCATTTAGCCTATTTCTATTTACCTATTTGTATATTCACCCACTATAGTGGTAAGCATACCTTGTTGAAAAATGTGCTTGGCCAATATTGCAATGCATGAGCCATTGTAGTAGGGGTATGGTAACTTTACATTACATGGGATATCTCACTCTTGAATGCACTAATATGTATCTAATCCATTTCTATTTACTTCTTTATATCTCCACACATTGTAGTGGTAATCATTCCTTGTTGAACAATGCACTTGAACAAATGATATAATGTGTAACTTATTATAGTAGGGGCATGTAACTTTATCTTCCATGAGATATCCCTTTCCTAACATGTATCTAGCCCATTCTTATTTTCCTTTTGTTTCTTCTCTTATTGTGGTGGGCATGCCTTGTTGAAAAAAGCATCCATCATTAGTGGTAGGGCATGAGTTGGCCTTAGGAACATATATTTATGTCTAATTGTGACATATATTGGCATCCCCTAGACCACCCCACAATAGAGAATGGACATGATTTATTTCTAAAGTTTTCATTTATGTATTTCTACTAGTTTTTTTGGATTGAAGAACATATATTTATATTTATACTTGGTGTAAGTTAGATTCTCCCAATCCACTCCACTATAATGATGAGTGTGTTTGTTGATACTTAGCACTTATAAAATACTACATGTAGCCTTCCTAATACAGTGATATTTATGATTGACATATTATCTCATGCATGACTAATAATTGAGGGGGGCAATATATGATGAACACATCATTGACACTATTGAGCACATCACTGAATGATACCCAAATCTTTTGTGCTCTGGAAAATCTAAATCTAAATAATGATGCATGTCACTAAGTTTCACTCAAGTCATACATGCACTTATAAAATTTAGAAATGGTATATCCTCAAATGCTACACAAATCCTAAGTGTGTGTTATACATATATTGTCATGTCATTGAATGTTGTACAAATTATGACTATGGTACATGGTGGTACAATATGGTACATGGGCACTTAGCGCCATCATCCTAAACTACCTTGTGTCCTAAGTATATATGGTTTTCTTCATAATATTTTACTAAGTTTTGTAGGGATAGTGTTTCTAGGGGTTTTAGCTTTCTCTAGACTCACCTTTGCACTATGTTTTTTTTGCTTAGTTCACATTCAACTAGTATTTTTTAATGCTTTGGGTATTTTTATAGGAAATTTCATCACACTACATGGGGTAAGTAAAAATAAGTTTCTTTTGGCCAAAATTTGTAGAGGTATATATAGGTAAGTTTTAGGTATGTGTCCCTCTACTTTTACATTTTTTTTTGGTATGATGATAGCGATCCATTTTGGCCAGTGGTTTTAGTTCCTTTATTTTCCCAAATTTTGCTTTTCTACCACCTTTTTTAGTCATTTTTGCTTGCTAGATTTTCCAAAATTCCAAAATAAGGATAGAATAACGATTAAGGATCTTGTTTACATGTGTCCCCCAAAGCACATCTTAAAAATAAAGGTGCCAAAACTGCCACTTTAAGTGGGGAGCTTGGTCGTCAATTAAATTTTATGGTTTTTAATGTATGTTAATGATTACAACATGATATTATACCTAGGGTTTGAACATGTCATTTCAATAAATAACTACGATTTTATATCTCCAAAAAGAGTGAAATTCAGTCATCAAATTCAAAGCAAAAAAAATATTTTTCTTCCAGTATAATATTAGCTTTTGATAATGTATGATATGGAAGAAAGTAATCACAAGATGTAAAATATGTGGAAAAGTAAGATAATAGAATTCTGCAATAACATTGAAATATGATACTAATGAAAAGATGTAAAAATAGTACAGTGCACAGTAATGGAGGAAATGAACACTTCAAAACTATAATGCAAACTACATTGTACCTACTCACTACTCTATAGTAATCTCACTTTTGCTTCATACCTTTTCTATTCACTATGAGGCCTTTATATAAGAAGATAAGTTACTTGGCCCTTTCTCTTCCTAACTACCTTTCCTATGACTCATGTACAAGTTGACTCCTTGTACTTTTACACCATTGTATATTGACACTTATGCATTTATTACTTCTTCCTCAAGTAACCTAAGATAAACTCCTAATATAACAATGTACCCAAGGTGGTACATTTACATGTACCTAAATAATGTAATATACTCTAGCACCCCCCTGTATTATATTATTTAGATATTGAAGACTTTAGTCTTCAATATGGATCTTCTTCTTTTGAATATTATTTAGCTTGATCAGGTCCTTTGTATTATCTTTAATTCACATTGCATTGTATGCCTCCTTGATTTGGTTCCTCTTCTTCTTCTTATTTATTCTCGTCTTTGGAGTCAGTACTTTCATAGGTGGATGTACTATCACCTAATTCTCACAAGAGTATTTTCTCTTTGTCTTTTCCATTTTTATCATTTTCTAGGTCTTGTATAGAAGCTTCTGAACAAGCACTTAAATCATCATGATAAGATTTTGTGTTAGTAGAACTTGAAGTACCAATACTACATGAGGATTGAAATATCTTCTCTAGATATGATGCATCCATTTCTATTTTATTTTTAAGTGATTTTATCAATCCTTTTTGTTCTACATTCTCATCCTTGTAATATTTGAATGTGAGTAGTGCCATGTATAATATACTACCAAAGTCTAAAGGTATTTGAATGTCAAATTTTCCATTGTCAATTGCTTCATAGAGTCGAGCATGTATATAATATTCCATAGTTTCAAAATTATCTTTTAAAGCTTCACTATGAATCACTTTTGAAGTAAAGTCTAAGTCTCCTTCAAAATTTATACGTAAATTCCTTATTCCAATTTTTATGGCACTTGCTCTTTCCTTTCTAATAGTGTTGTTCATTTCATTGTTCACTGTATTCTTTGAGGTAGACATCTTTCTTAGTTTTAGCTCTTTATGTTTTAAAAACACTTTTGATAGATCCTTAGTAGTAGACTACCTTATGACTCCCTAGTTTAAAGTATATGAACCAATTTAATAAAACCTTTCTAAAATTAGGTTTTGTAGAAACCTTTATATCTCCCAAGTAATTTAGAATATGCTATAGGCTTTGATAAAATGCTTAGCAATAATTAGTTCATCTTTTGAGTTGATTTTGTAATATTTTGAGAATAATAATCAACTTTTAATTTTACCTTATCTCTCCTAATGAAGTATGCTCTAATGGAGTTCTTATAGTTGGATTTATTTTTGTCTCCTTATTATGAGTATGAGACAAATGTGACCAATTAATTCCAACTCTTAATTATGCTTAATGAACCTTCTTCTTCTACCTTCAATAATTCAATTTTCTAAATTCCAATAATCTAAGGTTTAATGTAGGATACCTTATACCTCCCTAATTTGAAATATTACAAAAAAATAGTAATATTTGCAAATAGATTTATCAAGGTTGAAAATCTTATACCTCCTACTTAAACATTTGTATATCAAGCAATTTTATGATATCTCCTACCTTTACAAAAATTTCTTTCTTTAGTTTCCAAGGATGATATATAAATGTAATAATAATTAACTTCTAAAATTATAGTATGCACCTTATAACTCTTGAATTAAGAAAAGTAAATATTAACAGATGTAAAGTTTTTACCTCCCTTTAATGTATGGTGAGTGAGCTTCTCAATTTGGGCACTGATGAACAACCAATGCTCTTGTCCAATTGATGATGGTGGTCTTATCCTTTAGAACAATGGTGATATATCCCTCAAAATAATATCATTCAATGCTCTATATCATCGCTAGCCTTCACTCCTCTAACAACATTTATGTTCACCTTGCAATTTGAGCATTCAATGCTCAACTTTGATAGCACTGATTTATGACAATCCTTGACTCTGATTGAGATGCTTTGCTAGTCACCTCACTTTACTATTCTTTGCTACGTGTTATTACTTCACTATGTGCTATTACTTTAGTGGTCTCCTATAGGTTTGGGATGCTTAAGTAGCTTCAATGTTCCTTTAGATTGAACCCACGTGGTGCTATGATCTTAGTTTACGTTTGTAAGTTTCTTATAACACTCCTACCTTCCTTGAATGGCAAGCAATAATGAAGATTCTCTTAACCTCTGAATGATGAGTTATAATGCTTAAGAAATGGGCATTACTATTTTCTATGCTCCTTGCTTCAACGCTCAAATATGAGCATTACTCCTTTTGAATGATGTCACCTATGTTGGGCTCCAAGATGAGCGTTATTCTATTCAATGCTTCTTATTCATTGTGCCAAGTGGAACTTGCATGAGATATCCTCAACATTATTTTATATATTCTCCAACTAATGCAAGTTGTTCAATTTTTTCTTCAACACTCTCCTCCTTCTTGCAAATGACTATAAGATTACATTTTCCAGCGATGATTTCTTCAAGGTTAACACTAGCTATGAATCCAACATTGCCCTTTTGGTATATGATATGTCTTCACTTGATTGGTGTTCTTGGTTGCTTTGATGGATCACTTCCTAGCTGGTGGTTTGATGCTTGATTGAGGTGATATTCTATAGCTTTCAACTTGCTTTTACACAACTTTCCTTGATTTCTATTCTCCTCACTTTGCAATAGGTATCTAATGGGTGCAAAGCTATCTTATGTTACCACAAGTTGACATCGTTCGTGGGTGCTTGCTTTGGTGACTAAGTTGGTGTTTCTAGACACCTAGAACTAGTGCTTATGAGCCCTAGATTGGCTCACCTTCTCTACCTAAATTTTGCACCTTCTACCTTTGATGATTCACCAATAGTGGATGTAGAATACCTACTATCTTAGTGTCTTGAGACACTATATTTTGTCCTCTTTAGGAGGGATATGGTGCACCAATGTAATATAAATAATAAATTTTATTTTGCACCAAATTTTAGAGAGTTCCTTGTCTCCTTTTGATGTTATTTCCTCCTTTGATATGATGGCTCCTCACTATATAGCTTGAGGAATAATGTATATTGATCTAAATCTTTTCCTTTGCTTCTTAGATATGGTTGCTACTTGCTCTAATGCATGAGAGTAATGTATTGTTGCCTTTTTTATTAGACAAAACTAGTCTCTAACTCCTTCACTTGGATAATTTAGTAATAATGAATCCAATCTAATAATCATGTAAACAATAAGCTCTTGAGAGATTAATATTTACACTAACTTTCACTTTTATTGAAACACTTAGTGCACCTCTAATAATATTTAAGAGAAACTAATATAGTGCAACTGCAATCTCCTTATTACTCCTTAAAAGTATTTTGTAATATGCACTAATGATAACTCTTAAAGAACTCTTAAATATACTGTAATCCCTGTAATTTAATGTAGTCTTATTTTCTATAACTAGATAATAGGAAGATGATATTTTTCTTTATTTTGAAATATATCTAACCCCTATTTTAATGTGTAGGTAATTGTTTGTTAAAAAACCAATAATTTCATTCAATAGTGTGGAATATATTTACAAGTGATGGATTAGATTAGCTAGTAACATATGTAGCTAAAAATAGCTAATCCAATATTTTGTAGCTCAAATTAACTAAGCTAACATTAGCACTATCTAAAAATAATTTATAGCATGTTGGATTCTAGAATGCCAAAATAACATGCACTAACAATAGGTAAATAGTGTAATACACTATAGTTACTAGCCTATAGCCTAACATACCCCCTTATTACATTATTTGATATACATAGAGAGTTGCAAAACAACTCAAATTTAACACATACAAGTACCTTAGTGAAAATATCTACAACTTGTGCATCGGTAGGAATGTACTAGAGCTGAATCTTGTGTTTTAGAACTTCATATTGAATAAAGTGACAGAGTGTCAATATGCTTTGTTCATTCATGGAATACTAGATTTTTAACGAGTTCCAAAACACCTTGGTTATCATAATTCAAGTGTATTGGAATATTCTTTAGAAGACCCATACTTGAAATAATGTGATGTAACCATATCACTTAACACACTGCTCCTCCTATTGTGCAATACTCTACCTTTGTAGATGAAAGTGCAACAACTTGCTACTTCTTATTGTGCCAAGAGATAGATCTAGATCCAAGATAAAATATGTATCCAGATGTTGATTTTCTATCATCTATAGATCCAACATAATATGAATTTGTGTATCCTTGCAAGAGCTTATTATTCTTCTTGTAATCCAGGCCATATCTTGTTGTGCCATGGACATAGTGTAGAACTTGCTTAACTACCTTCCAATGACTAATATTAGGTGTATGCATGAACCTTGAAAGATAGCTTACAACAAAGCTAATATTCGACCTGGAATTAGTCAGATATATGAGATTCCCAATAAACTATTGATAGAGAGTTCCATCTACTTGAGGAGATTTGTCATATCGAGATAGTTGCAAAACTATTTCCATTGGAGTTACTTTTGGCTTACAATATATCATTCAATATTTTTCAATTAACACCTTGGCATACTTCATTTGTGTGACCCTAATGTGATTCTTTTTCTACACCACTTCTAAGCCAAGATAACAATGGAGAAGATACAAATATATCATTTCAAATGACTTCTTCAAGTCACCCTTCACTACTTCAATCATCTCTTTTGAGCTACCAATGATGATCAGATCATCAACATAGAGCACAAGTATCACTATTTTAGAACCAAATTTCTTGAAATAGAGATTGACATATGAGGGAATTCTCTTAAAACCATGTTGTAGGAGGTGATTATTAATTTTAATGTACCAAGCTCTTGGAGCTTGCTTTAACCCATACAAGGACTTTATCAATTTGTAAAATTTTTTCTCTTGTCCTTGTACAAAAAATCCTTAAGGTTGAGTCATGTACACTTCTTTTAAATCACCATTTAATAAGGTACTCTTTACATCCATATGATGAAGCTTCTATCCAAACTGAGCTTCCATTGCTTAGAGTACACGAATGGTTGTCATTTTTGTAGTGGGTGCGAATATCTCTTCATAATCTATGACTTCTTTTTGAGAATAGCCCTCTGCAATAAGGTAGGCTTTATGCTTTTCAATAGTTCCATCTGCCTTATACTTGACTTTATATACCCATTTGCAGCCAATGGGTTTCTTTTTAGTAGATAGATCAACTAGCTCCCATGTTTTGTTCTTCATAAGAGATAATTTTTTTGCATCCATAGTTGCCTTCCATTGAGACACACTAAGTGCTTCTTGTACTAAATTAGGTTCATGCTCCACAACTAAAGTCATAAAACCTCTATCTTCCTCTTCACTCCTATCTTCTTCTTCATTATTTTCTTCTCTTTCTTGGTGTGACACACTTCGAGTAAATGGTCGATTGGAATTGATATTAGGAGGTGAATCCAATTTTGCATCTCTTATGGTGCTATTATACTATTTTGGATTTTTTTTTGTTTGGGGGAAGTCCTTGACTTAGGCTCCTCAAATTTCAGGTGTATAGAAGGATACTTGTCTTTGCTAGATTCTAGTGTATCCAACTCAGGAGCTTCATCAAATACCACATCTCGGCTTATGTGAATTTTATTGGTTATAAGATAAATCAATTGATATCCCTTGGATTCTTCAACATAGCCAAGAAATATGCCTTGTAGAGTTTTCTCATCTAGCTTGCTTCTTTTCTTCTTTGGAATTTGCATGAAGGCTTTACATCTAAATATACTTAGATGATAAATGGAGGGCTTTCTCCTACTCCATGCTTCTTGTGGCGTGACTCCTTAAAGAGCTTTTGTGGGTGCTCAATTTAGGAGATACACAACTGTAGTGATAGCTTCTGCCCAATACTTTTTCCCAAGATGTGCACCTGTGAGCATACAATGAACCATATCCATGATGGAACGATTCTTCCTTTCAGCAACTCCATTTTGTTGATGAGTATAGGATGTAGTAATCTATATTTTTATCCCATGTTTAGTGAGATACCTCAAAAACCTAATAGTAATAACCCTTAACAAAAACTATCTTCTACACTTCCCTTGAAGACTTTAAGATGTAACCTTCTCCTTGCAGGTTCTTAATGAAGCTAAGTAATGAACTGAATATAAGTGTTCAAGTAATGAACCCTTTGCACCTAAGTTGCTTACCTTTAATGACCTTTGAAGATGATGAATTTCTTGATGATTTTATTCACCAGGTTGTTGTCTGGAATGGTAGTAAATCATAACTATGAAACCTTCTAGAATGCTACCTTGAAACTATAGTAAATGATTTTAACTTCTTCTTTAGGATGTATCCTAGAAATCTAAAATTTTGTAGCTAGTAATGTTCTAATTTTTGCCCTTTATAAGTTAATCTATCCACTAAAATATTGTCCTTGAATCTCAAAATTTTGGTAGGGAATTCCTCCAACTCATAGCTGAGATTTCCTTCAAGAACCCCCTTCAGTATTTTGTTGTAGATTCAAAAAAATTCTATCTTTTAAATGTGCCTTCTTAGCTATGAAAGGTAATCTCCAAATATCTTGGATTTGGTAGGCTTCTATCTGTATTCTCCTTCAACCTCTTTATCAAATTATGACTTCAAATAGGGCCTTCTCAAGAATCTAAAAGTCTTGAGGTCTTCACTAGTCTCATCCAAATTTTGACAAACTACTTACCAAATCCTACTCCTTTAGGCTTGTTGTTGGATGGTGATAATTGTTCCAATTTCTTCACTATCAGGAGCTTCTCCTAGGTAGTGAATTTCTCCAATGAGTTCTTCTAGGAACTTCTTTAATGGCTTCTCTAAACTCTGCAATAAGGCTCTCCAAGCCTTCTCCTTGTTTCTCCTTGAGACTTCTCCAAGGTCTTAAATATCGTAACTTCTATGGTCTTCCCAATGAGACCTTTCCTTCAACCTTCTACTATGGAAGCGTTGGTAATGAGATATTCCTCTTGAATCTCTAAAATATGGAACATGACCTTGCTAGTCCTTTCCTATCTCTTCCAAGAATGGAATTTCTTCAATGGGACCTTCTATGGGTTTCTTTAGCTTCTTCTGGAAGAAGTCTTCAATACGCAAAGGAGAGCATCAATATCCTATCTTCTTCAAACTCTTCTCTAGAATCTCTTCTCGAATATACAATAAGGATTTTATGACCTCTTCTGCAATGTGTAGGTTTGCAACATGACTTCCCTTAGGTTCTTGAAATATCCTTTTCCTACAAAAAAGTATTAGAATGAAAATTCTAGATCTAGAAATGATGAATCTTTACTAGTTGATTTGTCAATCTAGTGGAATGAATGTTGAGTCCTAGTCTTCACGAGTTTTTCTACAACTCTATGGAAATACTCTAGCCAAATGCAATCTCAAAATTTTTGGAATTGATATTTGATTCTCTCCTCTCAATATCTCTTGTGGCTTTCCCTATTATTATATGATCTACCATGACTCTGATACCATTGTTAGCTTTTGATAATGTATGATATGGGAGAAAACAATCACAATATGTAAAATATGTAGAAAAGCAAGATAATAGAATTTTACAATAACACTGAAATATGCTATTAATGGAAAGATGAAAAAATAGTACAATGCACAGTAATGGAGAAAATGAACACTCCAAAACTCTAATGGAAACTACATTGTACCTACTCACTAATCTATATTAATCTCACTTCTGCTTGATACCTTTTCTATTCACTATGGGGCCTTTATATAAGAAGATAAGTTACTTGGTACTCACTCTTCCTAACTACCTTTTCTATGCCTCATGTACAAGTGGACTCCTTGTACATTTATATCATTGCACATTGACACATGTGCATTTATTACTTCTTCCTCAAGCAACCTAAGATAAAATCCTAATCTAACAATGTACCCAAGGTGGTACATTGACATGTACCTAAATAATATAATATACTCTAACATATAAATACCCATTTTACTTCTTCATTTAACCATAATTCCTTTGAACATCATTCATCAATTTGCTCTTCATTATTGCTCTCATATCTCTACCTCTAATGCTTCCACAACACAACCTTTTTTTGCTTTATTTCTCTCTTTTACCCTTGTAGGTACAATCAAATTCATTGACTTCTATTTTGTTTCCTTCCATGGAGGATGATAAGATGTTTTACTAGGATTTGTAGCCAAAGGTCAATCATTATCGATTGAGGATCAATTTCCAAGGTATGTTGAATTATTTGCATGTAGTCTAGGTGTGATATCTCTTTTATTACTATGGTGATATTGCAAGCAAGATAGAGTAGAAGTGAGTATGTTATTATGATTATTTTATGAATTAAATTATTCTTGATACCCTAGGTGTTAAATAATTTATTTTTGTTATATTAGGATTATCCCTAGCTTTTGCTTTTATGGATAATCTTAGTGTAGTATATCCCTTTAATACTCTAATTCAAATTTACATAAATTAGGTTAATTTCAACTTTTATTGTTAGAATATTACTTTACTATATTGATTTAAGCATTTTTGGTATATCTTGTATTAACTCATGTAATTGTACAAGATGTTTCTTTTTTCCTACAAACATGAAGCCATGATCTCTTTTTTGGCCTTTAATATCTTCGCTAATGTACTTTGTTGCCTTAACTCTTTTCTATTATGTATAGGAGGAGGAGTGAGCCTTCTCTTTTTCTCTTAAATATTTAGGGTTTATGTTGCACTAAAATAGTGTCGTGTAAGACCATATTATTGCTACATGGGAGGTTGAAGATAGTGTCATGCTACTTCCACTTTAACACCAACCTAACGATAGTCTAATGACAACAAGAATATATTTAGCAGTAGTGCTAATATGATGCCTTATATGTGTGAAAAATAAACTTATGAAGGTAAAATGGTATTAAAAGTGGTGCTATTGATTTAAAATATAATAAATATAAGATATAATAACTTCTATTAAAATATTATTTAATGCATATTGATATTAGAAAATAAACCCATCAATATCCATGCAAAGAAATAATGATTTTATGAAGACTACCTAGTACATGTTGATTTATCACTCAAATTTAAATAATACCTTTAGTTTTGATGAACTGATTACCTATAACTCCTCAGACTGATATAGCATTCCATAATAATCATGTATGTCTGCAAATATAATTGAACCTCTAATCATAACAAAATGACTAATGTGGGAATGTTTTTTGTTAAATTAGACAATCAACACTAATTATGAGATCTTTATGTTTTTTTTTAATTGCATTCCATTCCATGGAATCTAAAATTATTGTTCTCTACTATTGAGATTCCAATGCCACTAGTATTGATCACAATTATTATAGATACCTAATTTTATGTGTGCATGTCTAAGTAGGATGCTCTAATTTTTTATATGCATGTCTAAGTAGGATGCTTTGGCTTGAATATTTTTTAGCCCAAACTTTGATAAATTTGGACTCCTAATATTTTGAAAAGAATTCCGCTATTTAGAACATATGCATTACATTAGAGCAAGAATTTTGGGGTTTGCACCCATTAGCTTATATAAGCTTAGACTATGAAGATATACATGCTAGCATAGAATCCTATTTGATGGTATATCATGAAATTAAGTTGTCCAAACTTCTAAAGTTTTTAGGGCATAGTTTATTTCACAACTTGATTTGCATCTCTAGATTTAATTAATTTTCTCTACAAAGTTATTTTTGACGATAAACTACATAAAATTTCTTCAAAACATACTTTGATCAATTATGTTTCCATATTTATAATCGTAAAGAGGTTTTATACAAGAACTCAAAAGTTTTAGCTCTTCACACATTTCATCATGGTTGTTTTTACTATAGTAATTTATAGGGATTGAAATTTTGTAGATGATCATTTCTTTGATTTTTAAGAAGTAATTTAGGTCAAAGCATCATTTAATTTACAATTTGTGCTTATGATGATTTTAATATAAAATAATAAATGTTGTTTATCCCTAATGACATAACTTGTTCCTTTAGAACAATGCTAGTGATAATCTAAAATACAAGAGTTTTAACTTTTGCTAAGCAACTTATGGGGCAATAAGTATTTCTGAGCAAGCACAATATAATACCTTACTTTTTCTTCTAGAAGGAAACAAGTTTATGTGAAAAACAAGGTCAAGCTATCATTTTCTCTTTCTAGGAACTAATATTTTTTTGCTATTGATTTTGTTGATAATTTTTCATAACTACTTTATTTTGGTTTCTTCAAATAATTTACACATTGAATAATTATTAACATATCAATATAACTATCCTTAATATCATTATAATCTTTGAATTCTAAGATAAAGTATTTTTTTGTCCATTGTCTTTATGTGCGTATTCTTTCTTTCCATTTTCTTTTAGATCTTCTCCATCTACTGGTTTTATATCTAAGCCAATATGAGCTAATATTATATCAATTATAACCATCTTTGATTGAGTTAATCTTATCTAATATTTACCCTTTATTTAATATTTATCTATATACATTTGAATATTTTTTTTCAATGAATTACACATATTTTTATGAGGGGTCCTAATCCCCTCATATTGAATGGAGTTTGAACCTTGAACCTCTAGCCCTTACCGCTATAATAAGATTATAGCAAATATATATACATTTGAATGTTACTCATATATAAAGTTAAACTTTAAAAAAAATTATATCTTCTTTCTTATAAATTTTTATTTTCCATATTAATATTTAAATTTTTTTCTAAATAAACTTTAATATGTTCCTAATAAACTAAGACCTTTCTATTTAAAAATTAAATTAAAATATATATATATAATTAACACCACCCCACACTCTATATCTATATATAAATGATAAAATAAATTTTATGATTAAGATAGAGAACGAAGGGGAAGAAACCCAAAGATATTGGTGAATAGGCATATTGAAATACCATAAAGTAGGATGTTTATTTACACTCTAACTTATTCTTCGTGTCGTCTCATTATAAGGGTGAATGGTCTCTCAAAGGGTAAGGATTATAATAATAAGCAGATTTGAATCTACTGATAATAAAAAGATGGATAGTTATAATTTTCCTTTGTAAAAAAAAAAGCTACTAGCCTTTCAAATAATTATGTATAAAAAATTGGTAACAACTTGAACGGTAAATTAAACTCAAACCATGAGAACTTTTAGGAAATTGTACCAAAAGAGGCCCATTTTATTTTTTGGTAAGCGGAGCCTTAAAATAAATTAGTCAAGTAGCTTTTTATACATAACGCATGTATTTATCCAATCAGACGAATAATGACTAATAACTGCATAGTTTCACATAAACTATGTCAAGCCATTAACTCAAAAGTGCCTTGGGCCTCTCACTCAGAATTTTCTATTTTGAGGCCGTACAAATGGAACAAGATGATGCATGTGCTTATTAAAATCTATGCACGGAGAGGGGATGATGGTAGCGGTATCGGAGGAGGAGGGACGTAACGAACAATTGGTAACGGTGGAGGTGGAGGAAATAATGGCGGTGAGCTCCCCATTGGATTTGGAGTTGAAGGAGGAGGAGAGAATGGAAGTGGCGGTGGTGAACCTTCTATAAGATTTGGCGGAGGAGGAGGAGAGAATGGAAGTGGCGGTGGTGAACCTTCTATAAGATTTGGCGGAGGAGGAGGAGGAGGAACAGGAATGTCTGGAAGAGGTGGCCAAAATGGAATTGGAGGGAGGTCCCCGATTGGAGGAAAAAAAGGGGGAAAAGGAAACCCTATCGGAGGAATTGGTGGAAATGGGAACGGAAAAGGAAAGCTAATGGGAGGGAACGACAACTTGGAATCATGTGGAGGCTGCTTCTTACAAAGCACCGGGAGCCTGGCGGGACGAAAAGTGAGAGGAGCCGCATTATAGATGTAATTGTTGTTCATCTTGGACTTGATCACCAGACGAGATCTCTTCTTTATGAACGGAACGTTGCAAGAAACAACGGAGGTACGAAGCAAGCGAACGCCGCAACTTTCGATATCCTTTTCAGAAGAAAAATCGAAGGGAAGCTGGATTCTGAATACTCCGTGGCTGTCGGTTTTGTCTTTGCCTCCTAGGGCCGCTCCATTCTTCTTCTCTGTCTTGCATTCTACAGCCACCCAAGCTCCTGCCATAGTTTTTAGCTAATGTTAATAAACGTTACACAAAAATTGTTCGCCTGTGAAAAAAAATGAGAAAATAGATCATAACTTGACCTGGAATGAAGTAGCTTTTGGTGGTGAACTTTCGTTGAAAGCAAGTATCGCAGAAGACTCTTCCCACAACCGTAACCGTGACAGAGGAGGATTGCTTTTTGTAATCCGGTGCATCAATGACAGAGGAGGATTGCTTTTTATGATCCGCTGCATCAATGGTCTTCAATAATAGGGGAGACAGCAACATGAATGCAGAGATCCAGTGTTTAAGATTCATGGGGGCAGATATCCAGTGTTTAAGATTCATAGGGGCTCGGTAATGGGGTTCTCTTTGTGGAAGGGCTGTAAAGTAATAAGTGGAAAAAAGGTTGATTTATGGTTTGCTTTGTTGGAGTGGGAGCTATCAAAAATGTCGGTATCGTAAGAGATAGAGAGATGGGGCGGTCACGGGTGCAATTCGAACAAAGTTTTTTTTTTTTTTTTTTTTTTTTTTTTTTTTTTTGGGGCATGCGAGACAGGGGACGTCACATCAGAGGGCATCTCGTGGCTACATAGGTTCACGGGAGCTTGGACTGTGGAGTATGGAATGACTAGTTCCGAGTCCTTTCAAATATTAATAAATTGGAGTAGACTAGTATAGTCCAAGTACATTGCTGATTCCGAACAATGCACGATTGCAAACTAACAATAAAATACTAGTAAATTTGAAGGAAACTTATTTAGTCTAGTTATAACATGTTTAAACAGAATCTTGGTAGAAAGTTAGTGCCCTCGTTGATCCACCCTTCCACTTATACGAAAGTGATGTTCGTCATCCCAACGTTTAAGATTCAATGGAAGACACCTCATCCAAAGTACAATGGAAGAGACCTCATCCAAAGTATGTTAAAATAAATATTGATGGTTTTTTTTTGAAATCCAAATAATGCATGTATGGAAGGTGTTTGTTGGAATCATAATAGAAAAGTTTTCTAATTTGTAAGAAGAGTAACCGACAATAATAATTCTCTAGAGGTAATAGTAATTTACCAAGTAATTATGAAAGCTAAGAGAAGGCAATTAACTAGTATTGAAGTAGAATTGATTTTTAAGATTTTAGTAAATCATTTTAAAAAACAGTCTTCGTTTGAGTTTGAATATTAACATTTGGAAGATATAAAATTTATTCTAAAAGATTTTAAGGTGGTTGAGTAGAGTCATATGAGGAGGGAAGGAAATTTAATTGCTAACTTTCTTACAAAATCAACATTTAACTAGGAAGAAATTAAATTTGAACCGGGGGGCAAGAAGGTTATTCCTTATTGAGACTTGGAAAATAAAATTCCAAATCTACTTTGTGAAGACCTCAAAGAACACTAATAAGGTTTGGTCTTGAATCTCAATATAGAGGAGCTTTCAATTCTATAGAATGACTAATTTTTGTAAAGAAGAAAGAGGTTATTGTATAGGAAACAAATATATCACTTTCATACTAGGTCACATTTCTTCTCTTTCTTACACAAGAGGTCACATTTTCTATTTTGATTTGTTGTTAGTTTTTGGGAGATTTTCAATGTCTATCCAAGCTTTTTCTACTAGTTTCTCAAGATTATTTTTTAAGGGGATTTTTTGGTTTTGCATTCATCGCTTTATTTCTATAACTATTAGAATGTAATAAGTGTTGAATCTTTAAATCCCGCTACTATGTTATGAGTTTGCACAAGATAGACAAAACATACTTTTGTAATATGTTTACACTCTAGTAATATAAATGTTTTTTACCAAAACAATAATTAGATCAAATAAATATTTATTTCAAAGAATTTTACTTGTATATAATAGTGATTTTTGTTAAACCTTACTAATTGGCCATCAATATAAGATTTTTAAAATCATTACAAGGTATTGTCCATAAAAATGAATAAGGAAATAATGTAAGCAATTAGATGGTGCTTGGAGGAAAGCATGGTGGATGTTTGATACCAAGGAAAGCTATGTCATATTTTAGAGCCATGCAAAGCCATTTAGCTAGGAAATCTTGCTAAGCAAAATATTTCTAAGATTTAACAAATATTTTAACATAGATTGAATATTGGAAAAAAATAACTAGAAATTAATAGCCTAGAGGACATGTTGATGGAGTATCAATACCAAGGTAGATTTAAGAAGCCTTGATTGCTAGGTGATGAACTATTTAGATTAAAATAATATTTGTGTTGTCCTATAAGTATGTAGGAACACACAAAGGATATAATGCAAACATGGTGTTAGAATTTGTAATCCACTTGGGAATGATAAAATCAACATATTACACTACAAAGCAAAAGTAAATATCACATACAAAGAACATATATATGGAAGGTGACCTTAGACACAAATAAAATCACTAATGATAAAAGAGTTATCTCCAACTGATAATAAAATTGATAGACAAGATGGAATTAAATATCACCATAATATAAGTTACCCAAGGTTGAGGTTAGAGAATTTATATAGTGGGTAATAATCAAATAATACAATGAAGTTATCCATTAATGTGCTCATGCATCCATAGGGAAATATACCAATGATTAAATAAAAGGTCAATTATGACCTCAAGTAAAGATTAACACCTATTCTAACATCCCCCTTAACCTAAACAAGAGACACAAAGTGAGACCCTTATCAATTATTATCCCTTAAGGGATACTCTTCTACACCAAGATGCTCTCATAACTACACAAAGATCACTCCTAGCATAATATTGGTTAGAATATCTATAATCTGCTTTATCAAAGAAACATCAACTAGCTCAAACATCCCAAAGCATGAAGCTAACAAACATAGTACATGCACACCTCAATGTGCTTCATCCATTAATAGAAAATAAAATTTTAAATAATCTTGATGGATCTTTGATTATCATAAAAGAGAGTGATAGGAAACCAATGAAGAAGTCTTAATTGCTCAAAAATCATCAATATTCATAAATCACTTACCTAATCTAATCAGAATAACTTTATGAAATAGAAAAAAACCCAATATAATAATGAATTACTATCTAGTAGGTATCTCTAATATACTAATGAATCTACTTAACCACTATCCAATAGCTCCCATGAGGTACTTGCATGTACCTAGAACAATACCTGACAATAAAAGAAATATTTGGTCTAATGTATATTAGGTAAAGAAGAATCCCAACAAGAGACATATACAAACTGGAACAAACTAAAGTATTATGTGTAATATGATCTTGTTAGGCCAAGGCCAAAAATATGAAGAACTACTTATGAGCACTATTAATATAGCCTATAAGCATGTGGATTGTGGACAAGTAAGCCTATGGGAATTATTCATGTAAAGCCTTCGGGTATCATTTATGTAAGCCTACATGCATGCTTATGTAAGCCTAAAGGGAACCTTTCATATTTCACCCTTAGTGATTTTGTTTAATCCACATTTATCTATAACCTTCATTAAAGGGTATAATTTATTATTATTTTACTATACTTTAACCTCAAAGTCAAGTTGGGTCCGAGGGCTTGGTTCAATGGTCAAAATGCTTTCATAGGGACGCGAAGACTAGGGTTCCAATCCCTTGGACCCTATAGTATCAATGGACGTGTCATGTCAGCGTAGTTGGCTATGTAAAATGTTTATCTGATGAAACTAAAGGTTATAGTGGTGACAAGGAGCAAGATTTGAACTCACGAAGAGGCGCAAAAAATTATAACGAGTTACCGATTCCTCTAGTATAATAATAATAAAAATACCTCGAAGTCAAGTTAATATAGTCTTGAGGTTAACTCTAATTGGGGTTTGGGTATCACTATAAATACCCCTAATGACTGATCCATTATATCATTATACAATATATGTAAAATATTATGGGGTGCCTCGAAGCACCCACCCCTTATTCCTTTAATGTTATTTCTCTCTCTCTATTTTAATTATCATTGCTATCTTTAAATTGTTCTTTCATATTTTATGAATTTGATTATGGTGAATGTATATTTTGAAATATTTTTTAAAAGTATTGTGAATTTGAACATGGTATCAAAGTGAAGAACAAAGTTATATTAGTCAAAAAAAGAATAGATATCCATCCTTCAAAGTGATTTAAGAACATCTCAAGGTAATCAAGGGTATTTTCCTTTTTTTTTTTTTCTTAAGCCTTGTTTGTGAATTTTTAAAATTTCAAAAAATTTAAAATTTTAGAAATTATAAATAGCATGCCAAGACCTTTTTCCTTCAAATATGCTCTATTCATTTTATTTTTCCTCACATGTGTGCATATCTACACATGCACTTGTCATTTCCACTTTGTGCTCATTCTCATCCTCTCCTTCACATGGACCTCTAGTTTACACTTGGAGATGGAGCACAATGGCAAACTCTCACCCTTGACTTCTCGACATCATGGGTTTGACACCCCGCTTAAGTTTTTCAATATTTCATTTTTGTCCTACCTCATCTGACACACAATCTAACTTCCTACACATTTGAGATATCAATGTGGTGGTTATTTTATCGATTGAAATACCCTTGGTTGCAGTTCCAAATCCCTAAGGATTGTTCTTTTTGGTGTAAAAATTTAAGAAAACCTATAGAAGCTAGTGTATGTGCCCTCCTTGAACCTCTGTAGCACCCTAAAATTGGTGCAGTTAAACCCTTAGTAAAAGATAAAAATTTGAATTTTAACCCCGAAACCGCCCGTTAACGGCTCACCCCATTTTTCATGCCATTTTTAGGAGTTGTTTTGACCGTTGGACGATATCGTCGTCGATCAGACGAAATCCTCCCAGATTGAACGAATTCGTCTAGAACAGAATGTCCAAACGATTTCGTCCCAAAATCAAATTTTCATAATTAGCTTCTGTTTCAACAACCTCTCCAACTTGGGCAGAAGCGTGTCTGCACAGTTGGAGATTCCTCCACTGAGGATCTCCCAGATTGGGATGATCCCCAACCTCCTAACCTCCCCCTAATCCTATATAAACTAGGATTTTCTTAGTTTATCCCCCTGGTTGGCTGATCCCATGATTCCTTGGTTGATTTTCCCTGCCATTTAGTTTTGCTATGTTAAGACGTCCTCTCCACCATCGTTTGCACTCATAGTTTTAAGTTTTCATTACAAGTTTTTACTGTGCTTCAGCTGGAGGAATCTTGGATCGTCACAGGCGATTCCAAACAATTTCAGACGATCCTGTCGTAGATCGGTGATGATATCGTACGATTGGAGGCGATCTCGACTGTAGTTCAGATTGGGGGCAACCAGAGCCCTGAGTTTGCATTTCTCATTTGTCTTCTTTATTTTACTATGCATTAGTTTGATTTATTTTCATTCTGCATCTTGGAGTTCACCTCATTCAACGTAAATGCATGATAAAGTTAAAATAAGTTATTAAAACAATGCATTTCGTTTAATTTGCCATCCAGATTTATCAATTAGGCATTTACACTGTTATTTCTATTATTTTGCATTATTTTAGTAGTAGCATTCTCGGTTTTTGGTGTATGCTTCTGTGATTACAGGTTTCTAATGAATTCGTCTGACGAATTCGTTAGATCGATGATGATCTCGTCAGACGATAACCTATGATATGAGATGATTCTGTACAATTGTAGATGATACTATCATATTTGGGATGATCTGGACTCCTACAAGCTTCAAAATATTCATCAGACATCCAGAATTAGGTGTATTCTTTCTCATTTCGTATAATATTTACATTTAAGATTCATTCCTGCTTTCTGTATTCATATAAATCGGCATTTTCATATAGGATAGATTAGATTCATTCTGGCCAACCTAGGATTATGAATGATCGAGTATAAAATGAACATATCAAACCCATTCTCAACCTAGGCACGAAAACTGCTGCTCAAAGTTTGCTGGTGAACCCACCATCCATCAAAAATTCACCCTTATACCCCTCCCCAGAGAGGCATGACCTTCAAAGGGCCTCTCAGTCCGAGGTATTGTCCCATCCTTCTCGCATCCCCATTTCGGGCACGGATCCTATAGCCCGAAGGTAAGGATGCAAAAAATTTGGAGCGATACACCCTCAATATGAAGTTTCATACATCAAAGAGACAAAGAAAGATTATGGCACAATGGTTGGTGTGAAGCTTTCATAACCAAATATCATTGGTTCAAGACTTGGAAATGTCCTTTTGTAGCTATTTCAAGAAGTATTTATCTAATTTTGTTTGACTGCTCTTATTTTTATACTCCAAACCATGTTTATGGTGCAACAATTGGTTTTCTTTCTTCTGGAGAAGAAGTGCAAGTTTGAATTCTTTGAAGGTATATTTTGGAAAAGAAAAAGAGATGGTTATTATGAGCTTGTGAGCTGAGGTCATGGGTATACATAACATGACTCCTTTGAATATTGAAGATTTTTTTTCTCACTCTCACTACAAGCCAAGTGGCATGAGTGTAGCAGTTGGAGTGCTTATTTGTAGTCAACAAGTGAATGGTTCAAAGCATGATGCTTTCTTTTTTTAAATATAAGGCTTAATAAAGAAAGACTATAGACCATATGTTAAAATGTGCATATAGCACATTGGTACAATTTCCCACTCTTGGGAAAGACCTCTAGTTTGAGCCTTATGAACCCTTAAAAATTTATTTTTTTAATATGTGTGAAAATTATTCCTAATCAATTAGATCAATCAACATGTCAATCTACAATCATTGATTGAACAAGCAATATCTAGTTAGATTGTGCCACATGGCAAAATTTGATTCAATAAATATTTTTATAGGGTTTGATAATTTAAGTTTTTAATCATTTAATTACTAATTTACAAAAACTTTTGGAGGCCATCATTTTTGCATATGAAAGTGTTGGGAGCCTTCTTTTCTATATTGCATGGTTTTTTAAGCTTTACATAGTGCTGATATTAGTTTATAGACCTAGTATAGTTCTACATGGTATTCATATGCAAAATGAATTCCTTAGAGTATGTTATTCACCTCAATGAGTAAAATTATAACAATTAGTTTAAATAGTAGGATTAATCAAAATCAAGAATCTATGGTTTATTTTTAGTCATGAATCAAAATAAGGTGTCAATGATCATAAACTTAGTAAGAAGGAGGAAGCTCTTAGGCTCTTTTTCATGTTAGTTGAACGAGATGTATTTTTCCCTATAAAAAGGAAATTGATTTAATTGAGGTATGGACAACCTTAAGAGATCTCTATGGAAAAATAAGTGCTAATGAAGTTAACAAAATAGAGATAGAGGTTCCAGTCTCAAAATTTTAGATTTTAGTATTGTTGAAAACTACATATCTTAGTTCAAAGCCCTAAAGTCTAACTTGTATATGGTAAGATGCAAAGAAAACGATTGTTAAATATTATGTAAAAATCTATTACTTCAATATTTCTCCTCCTTTTTATATAGTTGGATTGGTTTTTTATGTAATTTCTATGACTATCAAGGATCACCAACCTATCTCTCTTGAAGGACTATTAAAGTTTCTTATCCATTATGAATTTGCAGTAAAAACATATTGATCTCTTTATCATATGTAGGATCATAAAAGAATTAAAATGTAGGGAATCTAAGGCTTAGTTGTCTTAGGTCACATCTAAGGTTTCAAAGAAGCCAAATACTTGTAAGTATTGTAAAAGGGAAGGACACTCCATCAAATACTACATCACAAGATTGAATAATATTGAGATAGAATTCTTAAGAGCAAGACATAAGCTTTTTTATTATGAATATAAGGTTAAATATCGTAAAGTAGAGGCCCAATAGAGCATCCATTATAGGGTGAGGTGTTACCTCTAATGCCTCCTCTCCTTGGCCCCTAAGTTCAAATTATTGAGGGTGTTGAGATGTGTGTAATATGATCTTATTAGGCCAAGGAAAAAAGTGTGAATAAGTGCTTATGAGAACTATTAATGTAAACTATTTAAGCCTATGAGTATTATTCATGTAAATCCTTCAAGAATAATTTATGAAATCCTGCAAATATGTTTATGTAAGCCTAGAGGGAAACCTTCATATTTCACCCTTAGTGATTTTAGTCAATCAAATGTTATGGATAACCTTGATTAAAGGGTGTAATTTATTATTATTTTATTGTAATTTAACCTCAAAGTCAAGTTAATATTGGCTTGAGGTTAACTCTAATTGGGGTTTTGGTATCACTATAAATACCCCCAATGAATGATCTATTATATCAATGTGTAATATATTTAAAATATTATGGGGTGCCTATGGGCATGGATCCCTTCTTATTTTCATGTTATTTACCTCTTTCTCTCTCTATTTCATTTATCACTTCTACCTTCAATTCTCTCTTTCATATTTTCTAAACTTGATCATGATGAATGCATGTTTTCAAAGATTTCTTGAAATTATTATAAATTTGAATATAAAGGAGTAGAACATATTGTTCAAATATTCAAACCTAAAGAAAATGGAATAAGGGTGGGTTTATATTCCATATTTAACCATTATAGAAGATCTAAGGTATACCTAGGCTATTGGATAGTAATCCTAAAGGGTGATTGGTCAATCTAAATCTCCAAAAATAACAAAGAATATCGAAATATATCATCTCAAAGTTATCCCAAAGTCAAAGCTTCATCTCATAAATTAAATATGTTGATATTCCCATGGTAATAAGGTCATAAACATATAACACAATAACAATAATTTTCCCATCATCATTCTTGATGTAAACATCATGTTTTACCTTGAACTATTAAAGCCCATAACTAAGAAAGAAGAAATGGATATTTTCACACCAAGCATGAGACACCTATTTAATCGTATATAGGGACTATTTAAATTGATTAACATATTAAATTAGCAAACTAGAAGTATAGGTATATCCAAAGAAAATATAGGTGGTTGTTACATATAATTATTCTCTTTAATATTAACATGAAGGAAAACACTCTTCGCATATAGTGAACTTCTCTTCAAGATGAAGTGACAATAGAAAGAATTATTCACACAAAATCCTTACTACCCATAAGGAAAAAGGCCTTTGAGTAGTAAATTCCATCCTTCCTAGATAAACCATTAGCAAAAAGGTGTACCTTGTGCTTCTCAATTTGATCATATACATAGAATTTAGTCTTACAAACCCACTTATAACCAATGAAGTTCTTTCCCTTAGCAAGAAAAACTACATTTTTTATTTGATTCTTCATTAGACTCATATTTTACCAACATAATATATTTTTGGTCAAGAAATACCTTTGCTAAGAATAAATGAGAGAATATATAGATTCATCCATATTAAAAAACAAATCTTGAGGAGGGATATTCTAACGTTATTTCTGTGCAAGAATAGATTGTGCATCCTAAAGAAGGATTTGATCTCATTTGGGCATTGCGTGATATATATAATGATGGGGTACACCCTATATAGGGCCATTCATTTAAATAAAGAATTGAAGGTCCCATCACATCCTAAGAATACATCACATCATCTAACATCATTGCCTAGTTTATAAGGGGATCAAGCTCATATGAAGGGGTGTCCAAAATCAAAGAGAAAGTATACATGGAGAAACTAGAGGACCAAAAAAAATACCACTAATATCCATAGGAAAAATAGGTTAATAAATATAAGAATTTGGAATATCTAGATTAGAAAGAACTAGAGAAGTCACATGGGGGGAATAAGAATCAATAGGAGGGGAAGGAGAATTTTCCAAAAGAGATTAAAGTGGACTGTAGGATATAAAAGGAATAATATAATAAAACTCCACATCATATCAAATAAGAATATCTTGAGTGGTAAGATCATAAAGGTGACAAGATTTAGAACTATCACTATATCCTACATGAATTCACTAATGAATTTTAGCCTATATTTTGTTCTAATCCTTTTTGGGAAATGAGCCCATGCAACTAACCTTGATATATAAAAGAGAAATATTTAGTTTAACCTATAATAATCTCTCAAGATGCCATTTCTTTGAGACAACATTTAGTTTAACCTATTTGAGATAGTATCTTATTGATTATATATGCAACAATGGTGACTATTTTATCCTAATACATAGTCTCCATCTACTTGTCATGAACATAAATCAAGACATATCCAACGTAACCCTATTCTTCCACTCAACCACCAATTATATTTAGGAGTATAGTGAACGTTCCTCTATAAACATGTGTTATGGAGTATCAAAAAATCCCTAATGGCATAACTCATGAACTTCCCACCACCATCAATTTATAGTAGCTTGATTATTTTCTCATACTAATTATTCACCTAAGCTTTAAAAATATTTATCTTCTCAAAAGATTCATCACTGGTATTAATAGTATGGATCTATAATAACCTATATAAACCATTAATAAGAGTGATAACATACTTGTTATCAAAAGGATAATGGTTATCTATAGGACCATAAATATCATTATGAGTGATCTCCCAAGGTTGGGAGGCATGACTAAATTTTATTTTTGGGAATACTTCCTAGTGGTGCTTCCCCTAGATGCATCCATCATAATAATCACTAGCCGGAGTAATGGATGGAAGGCTATACCCCATATCAAGATGATTCATATGCCTCAAGGAACCATAGTATTATATCTAATCTAATGATGTCAATGCTTACTTATTTTACCTTCCTTAACATATCAACATGTAGACACAAAATCTGAGCCACTTCTCATCCACTCATCATCAAATCATAGCTATTCACCATATATATATATATATATATATATATATATATATATATATATGAATAAATCTCAACCACCTATCACGTCTTAATCTTGGCCACTCATTTAACATGATCCATGTCACTTATTAAATCACAATCACAATCCTTCATCATGTTTTAATCTTGGCCGCTCATTGGTGTCATCAAAACCCTAACATGAATCAAGGGTAGTCATCAAAAGATCATTAAATTGTCATGAATGAGAGTGGAATCATCCATCATATTGTGGGCTCTAGCATTTTGTTTACCACATTACCTCCTTACATTCACATGGATTCCAATCATAACTATATCCATCATTCAACCTTTGTGACATCTATGAACCATATTCGAATTCCATAGAACATATTCGATAGCCCACAAATGCTCTAGGGTATTTCTCAAACATTGTAAAGAATTTTATGAACACTACAGGGCATCCAAAGCCATCCCTAAATGTTGCAGGGTATTCATCACTCATTGCATTGCATTCTCCAAACCATCAGATGCTTATTGGTGTTTGCACGCCATTAGATCAAATCAGCAGAAGCATAGATCCAACAACTCAAGTATTTATAAGGTTGTTATTTGTTCTCAGTTACATTTTCTTGCATTTAGTTTACATTTCATCAATACCACACTTTGGATTAGCAGATCTATTTTATAGAGGACCTCACACAGTGGAGCCCTCACATGTACTACTAATTTATTTTGTATTGTGATTTGTACATAGGTGTAAGATATACCTCTATTGAAGGTTGTTGTAGCTTGAAGTGGTCCCATAGGGATACACAAGCCCACTCACCCTTGTTTGGAGAAAATAATATCCAAAGGTACCACCATTGTTTGATCGAGGGTTTTGCCTCTCCTATTGTAAACCATTGTATCAAAGCAAATATTGTTCTGTAACCCCTGATTTGGGGTACATCTATGTATAAAGTGGATATCAAGGCTCCCTCATTTGATAATATATAATGTTATTCATTTTATGCACATATAACTATTATTTGCTTTGTTTCATTATCTTTATCTTGGTGTTGATCTTTTTTCGCTTTACAAATACGATATAAAAAAGGGTATCTGTAGACACCAAATCCTAGCCACTTGTCATCCACTCATAATCAAATCATAGTCATTCATAATATACATATATATATATATATATATATATATATATATATATATATATATATATATATATATATATATATATATATATGAATAAATCTCAATTGCCCATCACATATTAATCCCGGCCACTCATTTAACATGATCCATGCCACTTATCAAATCACAATCATAAACCTTCATAATGTTTTAATATTGGCCATCCCTTGATGTCGTTGAAACCTTAATATGAATCAAGGATAATCATCAAAATATCATTAAATTATCATGAATAATGGTGGAATAATCCATCATCTCATGGGCCCTAGCATTCTATTTACACAAACCTCAACCGCGTCCATATCCACCATTCAATTTTTGTAACATCTGTAAACCATATATGGATTCCATAGAGCATTTCCCATAGCCCACAAATGCTCCAGGGTATTCCTTGAAAACTGCAAGGCATTTTTGGAAAGTTGTAGGGCATCCATAGCCATCTTTGAATGTTGTAGGACATTCGTCACTTGCCACATTACATTCACCAAACCATCGAACACTTATGGGTATTCGTGCATCATCAGATCGAATAAGTAGAAGCATAGATCCAGTGAATCAGGTATTGACAAGGTTGTTATTTATTCTCACTTACATTTTCTTACGTTTAGTTTACATTTTATCAATACTACACTTAGGGTTTATAGATCTATTTTATAGAGGACCTCACATAGTAGAGTCCTCACATGTAATACTGATCTATTTTGTGTTGTAATTTGTATGCAAGTGTAGGATATACCTCTATTTATGACTATTGCAACTTGGAGTGGCCCCGTAGGGATACACAAGCCCACTCACCCTTGTTTGGAGCGAAGAAGATCCAAAGACACCACCATTGTTTGATCGAGGGTTTTGCCTCTCCTATTGTAAATCATTGTATCAAAGAAAATATTGTTTTGTAACCCCTAATTTTGGGAACATCTATGTATAAAGTGAAGATCAAGGCTCTCTCATTTGATAATATAATATTATTCATTTGATACACATATAACTGTTATTTACTTTATTTTGTTATCTTTATCTTGGTGTTGATATTTTTTGCTTTACACAAAAAACCCTTTCTTCTTGGGAGAAGAGGAAGAGGAGGGGGAATTCTAAGCCTATAAATATAATCAAATTTATCGTAATGCCTTGAAGCCACTATCTTATAATCATCATCAATATCCTTGATCACTCATTTATCTTACAATATTTCCATCCTTTTATTAGTGTGAGTAACATGATAAATAGAAAAAAGGTTACACCCAATTCTTGGAACATGAAGATGTTTCCTAATATATGAGGAAGCAAGAGTCACATCACCACATCTGGACTCCTATGAAGAAGTGTCATAATCAAAGACCACATGCTCACCATAGTGATGCCTATTTTAGTTAGTCAAAATATGATGATGCTTTATAATATGCCATGTTTCTCTAGAATCAACAATCCATTCCTTTAAATACAAGTTCAATAAGCTAAATGAATCACCATATATGTGTGTAAGGTCTCACACTCATGCTCATTATCTCCATATATAAATAAATTAGAAGCATAACCCCCACTATTTTTATCTTCCTCCTCAATCTTCTTGATCCAAAGATGACAAAACTTATGCTTATGACCCTCTTTCTTGCAAAATTTACATACAAATTCCTTAAACTACTTTTTAGAGGATTTATACCACTTTGTTTTAGCTTCTCCTTCTTGATTGTATTTTGAGCTTTTAGATATAAATATTCCTTTAGATGAGCCTAAATAGAGTAAAAACTTCACTTCTATTATCTCAATTATGCTTGGTGATGAATGAGATAAATAATGTACAATGAAGGAACAAGTTGCTTAGAAAAATATTCAAAACATTTGAAAGAATGTGGCTACCTCATCATAATATTATAATATATTTTTTAGTACCATCTTGAGAATCCATATTATTCGTGTGAGTTCTACTAACAACATGAATATCCTTCTACCATTTCTTAAAGTAATTGGTGTACACCTCAACCATCCCAAATTTGACCATCTTCAATTTAGTAAGCTCAGTATTTAGGTGATTGCCTTATGTGGATTCAACGTTATCGAGTAGCTTCTTGAACACTTCTATAATTATAATTATATTTGAATTAATAGTAATAATATTCTCCATATAAAACAAAATTACAATGTGCACTTTTTATTGGACTGAAAGAGTTATTGTTCTTGAAAATTGATATCTATTGATTATTTCCTAATGATCCTTCATAATAACTTACTAAGTAGAAGAGTTTCTATATTATAATTTTGTGAGGGATAATTTTACCCATTAACTAGGAAAACTTGTGATGAATGGTCCATAATGCTCCTAAATAGATTTGTTCTCATGCCTACAAAACTGGATAGAAGCACCACTATTATTACAATAAGCTTAAAAGATCACATAATTAAAAAAAAAGATCAAAATGCTGATACATGAGTGAGTAATGAACTCCAAAATTTTATCACTTAAATAGATAAAAATACTATCAAAACCCTTAAAAGTTAAAAATTTAGAAATACCTCTATCCAGTTGTTAATAGTTCAATGAATGTGGTCTCACCATTGACTTGTAACATTCACTACTAAATACTTAAAAGAAAAAAGATGCTTCTTTTTGTTGATAAAGGCCCTATTTATATAGTCAACACTAGGATTTGAATAAATACTTGGGCACCCTATCAACCATCACAAGTAATCCATAAAGTATAAGCCAATGCCAAAGAAAAAATGTAAGAGGTTTGAATAGTCGACCTACAAAGCAAATCCCTACACAATGCACTATCGAAGAATGCTACAATATTATCAAGACAAAAAGGAATATGCTAAACTATTGTCCTTATAATTATTCTAAGCATGAGAGTAAAAACACCAAAGTGGTCAATATTCAAACTCACAATGGGGATGCCCTAAATACCTTTGTGCCAAATAAGCTATCCATAATACTTCTCATTGTCCTCATGTACAAGTGATCATGCATTATACATGAGTTTAATACAAGAAAATAATATGATTTTCAAAGCCTAAGAACCCACCATACACCATGTGTTAGCTACGTCTTATCATCTTGTCCTCTATTAACTTCCAAATACTTGCAAATTGGAAAAAATACCTTAGTTAGGCTAAGGAGATATTTTAAATCCCAACCACCATATTGTAAAGGTCAAGATCCTATACAACTACTCATGTATTCAAATTTGAAGGGTAACATACCTTTAATATTTCTTTTTTCAAACCATGTTTCTCACCAAGAGCAGTGTGTTCTATCCTAAACCACCAAATTTTTGAATTCAAAGTGGAATATTTAGAAAATATGCTAATTTTTTTTTTTGAAATTAAGCAAAATGTGAGGAAGAGTACACAATATTTGAAAGAACAATTTGGACCCGTAGATAGAATAATTTATCAAAATATTTAATTGTCGCCCTAGAATGGACCAATAACTCTATTACATGAAACTCACAAAGGATTAAATATACAATGTTATTTATAAAAGAAATATAAATTAGTATTATTTTTATCTCAAAATGTAGTAGTCACATGTTGCATTAGCTAGATGCACCCGATACTCATTCCTTGCAAGGAGTGAAATAACAAGAAGCACTATGAGTGTGGGATGTAACTCATCGGGTGACCTCCAGTATTTTGCTAAGGTTGGATTCTTATTTAATTTGATCCTTGATGCACTATTTTCTAACTACTTGCATATACCAAAGGGAAAAAGAGAGGAATTCATAAAATAAAACCCTAATATAATGAAGGTGATGTGATAATATTAAAATATACTTTTATGTATTGCTAGAATATAAATAGACACATGCATCATTCATTATTAGCTAGATAAATTAACATAATTTTAATCTAACATCAACATTCATACATAAGAGATGCATATAAGAAATACGAAAGAGCAAAATTATCCATAGCTTCATATATATATTATAGAGGGAAAAATTTGCACCCCTTTTCCTCTAGGAAAAATGAATCCACGTCTAAAAGGGGAATGAGACTTTTGCACACGTACACCTCGATGTGAGGGGTACCTGGTGGCGTACCTCCTTTAGCAAGGTTGAATAGATTTAGGTTCACCAAGAAGTATTTATAGACTACTTCTAAGTCTAGCCAAGGATGTTTGTTTTAATGTGTTATTTCAATTTGCAAACACCTAAGTTTGAGCTAAATGTAACTAGAAATTAAAACTATATGTAACCTTATCTTTCCTTGAAGACAAACAAATAACTTTTAAGCTACATGCATCTTTTTAGATTTTGTTCTCAATATTTTGTTGTTTTGAATATTTTCATAGGAATTTAAGAAGATAGA